>OVBI01000404.1:0-80811 GCA_900406495.1 Sisymbrium altissimum
CATGGAGATATACACAAAAATAATATTGTGTTGTGGATTATGTTGTGTGGATAACTCAATATATAATAAAAGCATTGTATAATCATTGGCAGATAAATAACTCTCGAAACTGCAAAAAGATACTGATGATGATGATCTTGTTTATAGAATCAATGTTACAATATGCCTGAGAAAAAACTTTCAAGCGTATATAAAAATATAATCATAAACATAATAAGCTTGCCAAGTGCATCTGTACATGTGAACATGTTTATGTGGATGAAAAATCATGGACAATGGATTTGGATAATATATAGTGGACAACGAATCTTGGACAAAGTATGGTGGATGGCGAATCTTGGACAAGATGTTATATCAAGATATCAAAAATGCAAATTTAATGAATCTACCCTTCGTATGAATGGCCATCGTCCACTTTGCTACAAAAATGATAAACAACTCACACATAAGATATCATACAACATCATTTATAGAAAACTCAAGTTTCTTTTTTCAGAGACCAACCATCGAACACCTTATGGGCACTAATAAAAACAATAAAAAAAAATTGAGTTTTGGATATATGAGTTTAACCTTAAAAAAAACATGAAATTAGATTTTCTTTAGCTCTTTGCATTGCCATCACACCAATTCAAAAAAAATTCAGAAAGAAAAAGAAAGGATTTAACATCAATATCAGATTTTAATTAAACATAGAATGGAGGAATATCAAACTAATTTCCGGTGAATAATATGATGCATAGCCAAGAGAAAAAGATATTGGAGATTTAGAAAGTGTTTCATATTTAAACTTTGAAAAAAAAATAAAAGGAAAGAAAGAAAAATAGGACCGTGGAATAGAAATAAATATGGTTTAAGTTCATTAAAGGGTAAATGTGATTTTTCACCTTAAAAAAGTGTGTCTAGTGTTGAAAATGTGTCTCAGTATAATTAGTTATTAGATAAGTGTGTTTGAATGTAAATAACTCATGAAGATATGGCAAGTTATTGATATAATAAATTACTATTGATGAGAGATTAACATATAATGGTAAGTCAGCATAAAAGAGAAAAGAAAAATACTTATGATGAGAGATTAACATATAATGGTAAGTCAGCATAAAAGAGAAAAGAAAAATACTTAAAATAGTCGATTGAATTCAAGAAAGGCTTTCAAGAAATATTCAGAAATCCTAACTAAATTGTTTTCAGTACATATATAAATAACCCTCACATCAACACCGGCTTCCCCAAAATAAATTTAAAACCTAAAAGTCAAAGTATGCTTAAGACAAGTGTCGTTGTTTAAGATTTAAATCATCCCAATAATAATCTAGTAAAAGAATAAAATCTCCAAAGCCAAGTACGACTTTGTATAGTTTCACAAAGATTCCGCGTATCGAATCACTTTTCCAACACAAATTTATTTTCAAACTCTCTCTCTCTCTCTCTCTCTCTCTCTCTCTCTCTCTCTCTCTCTCTCTCTCGTGCAGAACTTGGATAACATAAAAGTGTCCAAACTTCTCATGGATCGTACCCAACCGGATTCCATGACCCGACCCGGAAACACCGTGGTCCTCTCCATCGACTGTCTCAAAGGAAGCTCCAAAAGCGACGAATGGAGCGGGGACATGCTTCAAACAGGAGACATAGTGGAAGAGATCCGGATCGGTTCAGGACCCGGTTCGGCTATTTTCAAAGCTCCGTTCAAAGGAGGTAAAGCTTGGTTTCAAAAGGTTCTACACAATTCCTACAGGAACAAAGAGACTTCGATTGTTGTCAGAGTCAGACGTGGCTCTGACGATTTATCTGATCTGTCTGCTTGTATTGTTCCTAACGAATCCGCCGGTAAGAAACAGTACATGCTTAGATCCATTGATGACCCCAATTATACAGTTGGGTTCTCGGATCGGACTGAGTCGGATTGCCTCGGTATACAAGGTGAGTTAACTCGGTCGGTTTAATATCTTTTTTTGGTTCTTTTGTTGACTTTTCGGGGCTTTCTTGTTGATTTTTGCTTTTGCATCATTATTACCGCGCTTCTCGGTGGGTGAATTTCAATTAATGCTGTTATTATTAGTACTAGTACTTTTTGTTTAATGAAACTGTACGGATTAGTTGTCCTGCATAACATAGTACTATTTGTATTTACAGTTTTGTAGTTGATTATTTGATCATTAATTATAACAGAAGAGAAACCAGACACAAATAAATGATTAAAAACACACAATTCTAATTTTTGAATTTTTATATATTTGATTTTTTCACTTACAATTATGTTTTCTCTTGGAAAATTTCATTATGTAGTTTTGTACTATACATTTGAAGTGTCATTAGTTATTTAATCACTAACTAAAAAAACTATGAATTCTTTTGGGGAATATTTT
Organism: Sisymbrium altissimum; assembly: GCA_900406495.1. Taxonomy (NCBI): domain Eukaryota; kingdom Viridiplantae; phylum Streptophyta; class Magnoliopsida; order Brassicales; family Brassicaceae; genus Sisymbrium; species Sisymbrium altissimum. The sequence goes on from OVBI01000404.1 coordinate 2,367, forward strand.
ACTATTTTGGCATACAAATATGTTGTGTGTTGGAACTTGGAAGACATCAATTTATATGAACATTTTATATCCAACTATAGTTATCTCAGTACTATTTCGTATTCAACCAAAAAGTCTTACTCGACGGTATTAAACAAAAAATGAGAAATGTTGTTAAAATGATTTGCAGCTTCAAGAGGATCAAGAATGGTGGAAGCATTGGTGAGAGCTAAGCTTCAAGATGGTTACGTTTCATATCCATGGGAAAAACGGATGCAAGAAGCTTTACCAATCTCCGGCTCAAGCAGTTTCCTCTCTATTCTTTTTCTTCCTAAAGCTTCTGGTAAGAAACAATATTTACATTTTCATTCACAGATTTCATTCAATGAAACTCTGTATACATATATCTATCATACATGTGTGAATATTAACAACTTTTTTAAAAAAAATTAGCTTATGGAAGGGCGGGTTCTCGGTATAATGACTTGGAAGACACACTTGCTCGTGCAAATGCTTGGCTAAGTTGCTCACAAGCTAATGGGGTCCCAATCGTCTTTATGAATATTCAGACTGAATCTCTTCTCACTAAGGTCAGATTTCTTTAGTTTGTGTAATATCTTTATTTGTGTATTAGAGAGAGTTTGAATATGAAAATGTTGATTTCTTTTTTTACGTGGTAAAGATATCGGGAGAAACCGCCTCCGCAACGGTTAATACGACTTCCCTTTCTGACCTGTCAAATCTTGCAAACGCGAGTCTCTACGGATTTGAGGATTATCATGGAGTTGATATTGGTGTGGTAAGAGCGGTTCGGCTTTGGTATGCTCCACTTGGCGTTGAGTTACCACTTGAAATCAAACTCAGAGACGATGACACCAAACTTGGTTTCTCCATTAGCCGCACTGAAGAGGTAAAAATCTCAATTGAGTTATGTATAACGTATCACTAGGGACTAGGATTTCAACTCATGTGTTTGAATTGAGTGCTCCTAGTCATCCTCATCCAAACAACACTATAAAATTTGAGTTGAAATTTTTCTTGGACAGGGTTTCATATACGTCTCGTCAGTGACGGACCACGACGACGAGAGTGCACCAGCTGCAAGATCTGGCCTGGGCTCATTATACAGAGACGCAGCCAAAGCATCGCGTCGTTTGGTGGTTTCACGTGTCGGTAGCCAGAAGGTATTACCGTGGATGGTTTCCTCCACAGGAGCCATTCGCTGCTACGACACCGTCTCACTCAGCCAGAAACTATCGCTTCACCGTCACGCAAAGGTTCCCATCATCCTCCACCTCATTCTCTGGGATTCCGCTGCTACCGCGGCTTTCTCCTCACCGCCCAGGAGCAACAGCCTTGGTTCCCACTTGTTGTTTAGTAACCAAACGCTTGACTCGATGGAGTTTTCTCGGCTTCGAGAGGCTTTGCCACCACGACAGGTCGGTGACAGACAAGTGATGCCATTGCCTGATGACGAGGATGTGTTCAGGTTGGAACGCGAGAATGTGGGTAATGCTTCGTTTAAGTTCCAAGAGATCCCTTTTACTAACGAGTCCTTGTGAGTTGTGATGAAATCTCTTCTTCTGTTATATTTGTGAGTTATATTTTTGGGATATGTATTTATACGTGTATGTACATAATTGGAACACACAAGAGATGAAGTTAGGTTTGTTCCGGTGCTAGTTTCTTTCATCGTTCGGTAGCTTCATCCACTCCGAGAATTGATATGTCAGGGTCCTGCCTGTGTCAGCTCTGAGAGAGAGAGGAGTCAAACTGGATTAATGGGCTTTTATTGGCCACCCAAATATAGTAGTCGGAGAGATGGGCGTTTCTTTCCATGTGGGCTTATGTATTATTAATTTACAATTTGGATTTTCTTTTCCAACCAATGTCAAACGTGACACATGGATGTAAAATCAACATCAAATATTTGAGATTTAATAATACACTATCATGCTATAAGAATAAATCAAGGGTGTAGTTACCTATGTAGGTTTTGAAGGAAATTATTCGATTAAAAAACCAAGAAAAGAAATAAAATAGTTTCTTTTTTTTTTTTGTTGACAACAATCTCTCAAATAAAAAATAAAAAAATAAAATAGTTTCTTTCAGAGAGAAATAAATAATAAATATTTTGCAATGGCGGATATACTTGGCAAAACACTTTACCAGTTACTGAATTACAAATTGAACTGAAAAGTAATAAAATAGGCGATGTTTCACTCTTGTAATTGGAAGTGACAACAAGTTATATCTTTTTTAAAAGCACGCCGAGAATTTTATTATTTTAGTAGAAAAGGTTCACATGATGGTTATTGCAAATATTGTCAATATGCCATGATAAGATTTTTAATGAAATTAAAATGCTTAACATAATTCAATATTGATTACTTGTAGCCAATCACATTTCACCAGAAATGAACATGCGATATCAGCAGCACCACCTAATAATATTGAATTATGGTGGTAAGAATACCGTTCACACGGATAAATTAAATAATGGTTTATTTAATCAAAAACATAAAACTAAAAGATGAGTATAAAATTTTCCTGACAAACTTGGAGAAAAATGAAAAGTAGCACATGTATTACTTTTATTTTATTTGCATGACTTTTTCCCCCAGATTATGAGGTGTTTGTTTAGTTCTTATAATTAAATTCTGAAAACTATCAAATTCATTGGTTCTATCCAAATTTAGTTTTCTGGATTTTGATTTATAAGTTTTTGTAAAAAAAATATAAATACAATAATTAAATATTTACTTAACTGACACTTACTTTTGTTGATTGATGGAAACTCTTTGGCAATCAAATCTTTTAAACCAAGTGGTGTTTAGTAAGCATACAAAAAATAACGCTTATAGATATACATTTTAAAAATCTTTTTAATTATATATACTTATCTTTTCCGTGAGCTGTATAGGAAAAATAAAAAGTTAGGTCAGAATGCCGACCGCAATTATAAATGAAAAGAAAAATCACATATAAAAGTAATATGAAATCACTATTTTGTCTATTCTAGAAATAAATAAATAGGGTGATATTTTCTTTATTCAAAGGTAAATAAAATAAAGTCGGGGAGGAAATGCACATCGAGCACATCACTATTATTTCTTAATTTAGAGAAAAAGACTTATTAAAGGCCCGAAATTGTATATAGAAAAACATTAGATGATTAAAAAATGGTCCGTTCTTATCTATACTCCAGGTCTCTTATTTAACTGCACTTAATTTTTCGAATTAGATGTGGATTTCTATTGGTCAATGACTCAATGCTTCGTGGTCCCAAATAAAATTAAGTTTAAAATAATTCTACGATTCATGATTGCTTCCGGTTTCTGTAATTTAACGAGTTGTAATTTCACCAAACCTTGTATGTATCATTAGCTAAAAAGCAAAAAATGGGAATAATAATGAATATAAAAAGATAGAAAATATGTTTAAAATGATAAAAAATATGTCTATATTTACTTTCTTATTTACAGTTCTTTTTTATATACAAACAAAATTCGTACACAGCTAAGCTATTTCAAAGCCTAACTTAGGTATAATTTTTTTAAGAACAAATTTATGTATTGTTGATACTTTGGGTGTCCGTAACGTTTAGACAATCGGAACCTCAATTTAATTTTTCACTGTTGTTTATCTCCTTTAAGATTTTTTATTCATTCTTATAAACTAATGCACTATTTGGCTTGTAAAAACTAAAAAGGTAATACCGATATTGATTATTAGAGTTTACTCTAGTTTTATAAATGGGCACAAATTAGTTGGGTAGCTATAATTGTGACGAAGACTTTGGGAAATGTAAAAGGAAAGAAATGAATGTAAAGCTAGCACAAAACAATTTATTAATTTTAAAAAGGTTTGGAAAGATAAGATAAAATTAAAAGTGAAAAAAAGACAGATTCCCACAAATACACCAAACAAAATAAATTAGTAGTCGTAATTCGTAAATACAAAACTCAATTCGCGATATATGGTTACCGAAATTTCTACCATGACATGTCTCTTCTTCTATGATTTTTTAGGAAGCTAAAAAGTAAAAGCCGTAACATATTAAAACAAAAAGTCGAAATTCTTTAATCAGAAAAGGTTGAAAGATAATAGTGAATTGGATATTTCAATTTTATTGTTTCAGTAATGTTAATTAGTTCAGATTTATTTATATAATAGTATGTTTTGTTAGAAGCTTAAAGAGTAAAAACAACAATATATTAAAAATCTCAAATTAAAAAAATGCTAAAAGATAATAGTGAGGTGCAAAATTAAATCTTTATTTTTTGATAAATATTAATTAGTTCAAATCAAAACAAGCTATTTTTTAATCAAAAAATATAATTTTATTTATGTAAATTTTTTAAAAAAAATTAATGTCGATTATTTTATATTTTTAATAAAATTTAATATAATCGATTTGAGATAAATTGGTAATAATTTCTTTTATATATTTACTTATTTTTTCGTAGATAGATAATATTTCCTATTTCCTATTTCCTAGTTTCTATTTACTATAAATTAATTATTTTATTTCTTGAATTTTATCATTCTAATATATCAAAGCAATCAAAAATTTTATAGTTTTCTCAAATCTTGAAAATCATTATACCTTTGTATGATTTTATTTCTTCTTTTAAAAATATCATATGCTTTATAGATAACTATCAAATTTAATCAATCTCAACAATTATTCTATATATAACAAAAATAAATCAATTTCAGAAAGAGTTATCCTAAAGAACTCCAAAAAATTCTTCATGGTATCCAGCATCTTTTGTCTTGGCGTTATTTTTATTTCATATTCAATCAAATTGTAGAAGCGATTGGAAAACATGTTTTAAATTTATATAATCAGGATTTTTCTGAAAGTACCTAAACCTTTTACTTTAATTAAAGTATTTTGCACAAAAAATGATATATACAATTTATTTATCTTTAAAGTTAACTATACTATAAAATCTAAATTAATGTTATATTCTCTATTTTTTTTGTTATACTTTAGACAATGTATAGTGTTCACCCAAAATAATAATGAATCCAAGCTAATGTTATATTCTATTTTTTTTATACCTTGTTGAACAGTTCCCAATACATTACTTGAAGATTAAGGTTTGTGCGGGTAAGAAAATTGAATAAGAATGTTTTATTGATGATCAAAAGAGAGTCGAAATACAAAGGAGTTAAGATTGGCCTCGTCGAGATGAGCAATGTCAATCTAAACTTTTGCTGCTACTTCTCTCAAGAATGTAATGTGTATTTAACTTAGGACGAGGTACTATATTTATATCAATCTAAGTCGGTTTCTTCTTCCTATTTTGATAAGGACAACGTGAAATTCTTCCGGGATTTCCTCCTTTTTCGTTGGGATTTCTTTTTTATCTTCAGACCGTCTCAGCAGTTTTCTAAGTTGTTTTGGTGCCGAAGTAAAATGGGCTCGAACACCAAATATATTATCGGGCCGTTGCGAATTCGTGATGGGTTTTTTAGGTGGTGCTAACCAGACCCCCACTATACCTTACACAATGTATAGTGTTCATCAAAAACAACATAATATATTATAAAAACTAAAATCATATTGAACACCTAATAATGAATATTTAGACTGGAGTTCACTTGGTTTAGTTAGTCAGAAAAATATTATTTAGATATTTTGGATCCAAAATTGAAATGTTATTTATATTCATTACTATATATATATATATATATATATATATATATATTTGATTTTTTTTAAGTATATCTAATATTCCTTTTTCTTGCTTTTTTATCTTCTTTAAATTGATACATATAGATTTTTTTTGTAATATGTAGTAACCATAATTTAGATTTTTAAATATTTTCTATGATATTTTGAAGATTTACAGATTTTTTTAAAAAAATTTTAACTACCTGCAATTGATATAATTTATTTTTATTTTTATTTGTTGTTCAAGATGTAATTGTAAATATGTATGTGGAAGCTATTAATATGTTTTGTAATTTTATTCAGTTCCTAATCATATACGACACAAATTTACAATAAAATTGTAATAATTGTGTTTGAGAAGAAATTAATACTATATGAGGTGGTTTTTAACTCTGGAGGCCTAGGAAAGTTAGATGCTTTAAATCTATTTAGAATCTTCTGATAATCAAAATAGAAAAGAAAAAAAAAGTTGAAACAGACACGGTCAAGTGAAATGGATTTCCACATGTTTTTATTCATACCATTTTAGATAATAGAGATATAATCCCATTTTGAAAACTTGTTTGCATATGTGGGGTTTCAGTTTTTACAAGTAAAAACATTGCTACGTTAAGTTTAACAAGAAAATGTATAAGGATCTGATCGTGTTAATTAAGTGCGATAAAGAAAAGATAGTTTAGACAGTTTTACTAAATCGGTAAGATATATAGTGTATCACTCGGATGATGCCTTTAACAATCTGTTCGATCATTTGAAAATTTCACAACCCGATCATCTGTCACCTTTCTACGATTTATAGATTTCCACGAAGAAACGAAACAAAAGATAATTAGGGAGAAGATTTAGATGTGAAATTCTTTTCTTTTCTTAACACCATTTGATTTCCTTTACTACTATGACATTAATATATTATTATATTTACATATACTGTATAGTTTTTTGACATTTGATACGTTTCTGCTGGCCCCATATAATTGTCATTGTTGCCTTTGGCTTTCGGTAATTGTTTTTTATTTTATTTTAAACTTCTTTCTTTAATTGGTAGTGTTAGATAAACTGAAATTATGTCCAGTATTATTTATTTATCCATTATTTAAGCAGCCTAGTTTTACTTGTCCTTTACTTCAAACCCCTATTATTATTAAATAAGGAAAAAGTACTTTGCAACTAGAAAAATGAATATTTAGAAATAAAATAAAAAAATCACGGCAAGAAAAACTATACGCACGCCATGTTTGTCTTTCACAATTATTTATTTCTTTAAGAAAAAAAGATATATATTTTCTATACCACTTTATTTTTGTCTACTATACTATTCATTATTTTAGTAGCTTTTCTATTTATTAATCCCCTCCCATCGGATTCCAGCTAAAAACACGAATATCTATATATTCCAAAAAAGTTAATATATAAATCCATTTTGAGTTATATTATAACACGCTATTAAACATTTCCTTTTCACTTATTTTATTTATTCAATATTAAAACAAAATGGACAGACATGGAGAAAGTTACCATGGAAATTAGCTGAAAGCATGAAACAAATCTTACAATATAAACAAACCCATTAAAAAATAAAAAAGAACAGAAAATACCAATTACTTAATGTCGATATTTCCGAACTCAAAAACCCGATTTCTATATATTTTATTTCTCGTCTAAATCACATAGCATAAATAAATCTAATTTCCCTCACTTTCCTCTCTAACATTTTTACTAATTTCCAAGCTCTGTTCTTAGCAATATTTTACATTTTCAGTTTGATTTTCTTGTTCCAGATCTTAATTTTAATTCTTTGTTAATTTTTTTTTCTTCTTTCTTTTTTCCCCCCTCTGTGTTCTTAATCTCATCTTTGTTTATCTTTAATCAAAAACCTCATAATCTAAATGAATTATTGAAAAATAGAAGAAAAAAGAAAAGCTAATGGTTTTAGAAATGGAGTCTACCGGAGAAGTTGTTCGGTCAACCACCGGTAACGGCGACGGTATCACGGTGGTGAGATCCGACGCGCCGTCAGATTTTCACATAGCTCCGAGATCAGAAAGCTCAAACCCATCTCCTCCTAACTCCGTCACTCCTCAGCTACAACAGTCTCATCACACGAGCCAGCAGCTCGCCGTAGTAGCTGCACCGCCGCAAATTTCTACGGCGACGACGACGACGACGATGATGGAAGGTATCTCCGGCGGACCTATCAAGAAGAAGCGTGGAAGGCCTAGAAAATACGGTCCAGACGGTGCAGTTGTGGCGTTATCTCCGAAGCCGATATCATCTGCGCCGGCACCTTCACATCCTCCGGCGACTTCACACGTCATCGATTTCTCCGCCTCTGAGAAACGCGGCAAAATGAAACCAACAAACTCTTTTAACAGAACAAAGTTTCATCACCAAGTCGAGAATTTAGGTAAATCTTCTTTTTTTGCTCTGTTTTTTTCTTTTATGTTCTTCTCTGTTTGTAATAACTTTCAACAAAAATAGGAAAGTACAAAAAATATTTTTTAGTTTTGTCGGAAACTATTTTCGTGTAGACCAATCTGACTTTCTTATTTTCTTCTCTGTTTTTGCATTTACTTTTGGGGTATTTTCTGGGATTTAATTCTGGGGATTTTTTTTTTTTTGAATGAATTTTAAATTTATTCGTATAAAAAAAGGCTTTGTTTACATCGAGTGCATCTCTGTGATTTAAAACATCGTGCAAATTTTCTCATGCATGCTTTTTATTGAAGTGGGGCCTTTAACTTATAAACAGATCTCCTCGTTTTTGGTATCTACGTTTAATTTGTCTATGCTTATGGAGGTGTCCTATGACTATTAAGTATCTACACATCAATTAATGCAACACTAAGCTTATTTTAGTAACAAATTTAGGACGTTAAGGTAGAACTTACTTGGCTACTATAGCGACCGAAGTCAGTTACATGAAAGTAATGAAAAAATAAATCAACAATAATGTACGATGATATCAATGAGTTTTGGCTCTTGTGTTGTGTGTTTGTGTAGGTGAATGGGCTCCTTGCTCCGTCGGTGGTAATTTCACACCTCATATAATCACGGTCAACTCCGGTGAAGTAAGCTCATCGGAACTTTTTCGATCGGGTCACTTTTTTATTTTCTTTATATATATATAATCTTATACTGAGTTTTGAATTATGTATTTTGGTTCAATTAGGATGTAACGATGAAGATAATCTCGTTTTCGCAACAAGGACCTCGTGCCATTTGTGTTCTATCAGCAAATGGTGTCATCTCAAGCGTAACACTTCGCCAGCCTGATTCATCCGGCGGTACATTAACATACGAAGTATGTGATTTCGATCTCATCGATCAAATTTTTCGTTGATGATTTAAGATGGTGTTTATTGATGATTTTATAGTGTTTTTCAGGGTCGGTTTGAGATATTATCATTGTCCGGGTCATTCATGCCTAACGACATAGGCGGAACTCGGAGTAGAACTGGAGGAATGAGCGTATCGTTAGCAAGTCCTGACGGACGTGTAATAGGTGGTGGTGTCGCCGGTTTACTAGTCGCCTCGAGTCCGGTTCAGGTTAAATATTTTTCTCATTAAGCATTTTCCAACATATACATATTTCTGCTTCGGAAAATTAAAGTTCGTGTGTTTGGACCAACAGGTGGTTGTAGGAAGTTTCTTAGCCGGACAAGATCAGGAAGATCAGAAACCCAAAAAGAACAAACACGATTTCATGTTGTCGAATCCAATGGCTGCGATTCCTATCTCTAGTGCAGCTGATCACCGGACAATCCACTCGGTGTCGTCTCTTCCGATCAATAATAATAATACATGGCAGACTTCTTTAGCTTCTGATCCAAGGAACAAGTCCTCGGAGATTAACGTCAATTTAACTTGAAAAATCCAATCTGCCTCTGTATTTTGTTCGTTATTGACTTCATTTCAGGTTTTCCTCACTAGGATCTTATTAAACTGGTAGTGTTTTTTAGGGGTTTAGGGTCTTATATGTTGGTTCCATTGTTGTTGTCGCATGTAGGGTTATTTCCATGTTGTTTATTCGGATTGAATTATCTTGTTTCTTTAAAATTTGTTAAACCGGTCATGGTTACGGTTTTGCCTGTTATTATATCAAACATGGAATCCATGTATCATGTTATCTAGCTGTTGGATTCGGTCTGTAGTTATCCGGTTAAAATCTCTCACTAAACCAGAATTAAAAGAAACAACACTTCCTTAATCTTAATGACTATACACAATGTGTATCCTTAAGTTGAACAATTTTAATTCCTTAAATGAAGTTTCCGCTAATGTACATGGAGAGATTGATCAGATCAATTATAGCTTGTACTTAAAAAGGGTGTCCACCTGGATTCCATGTGTGGTCATCATAAAACACCTGACCCATTAACTATGAACCGAGAGGTCCCAAACCTGTGTGGATACAAATTCATATCCGAATTTGAAACTAAAAAAACCAAAAATAAAATCACTCGATTTGAGCTTCAAAACACATTTGGGTTTCAAGAATCATGGAGAACAATTGCATGGCTTCCTTTCGTAGACTAAAACATCACTAAATTTTGCATAACCTTAATTTTAATTACTGCAGTCTAGAAAAGAAGTCACTTCCCGGGATAGTCACATAATCCATTAATCCATATAGTAGAGACTCATGAGCATGAACCGAATTACCATATATGTTGTTTGCTATCTCAGTAAGACTAACGTACGATGTTTCTTTGAACTACTTACGGTGACTCAAGAACCAGATGATTCAGACATCACCTTGCGAGAAAGAATAGATCTATCATACAATCAAATGATTATCTTGACATACAACATGCGCATTGGAATTGCGTTGCTTGTTTGTTTCAAGCGGCACAAGGTCATAAAGGAAGAGTCATACCATATCTATATAGCCTTAAATTCCAAGGATCAAGAATCTTTTTCAAAAATGTTTTAAAAGCATATATCATTCCATCGAGATTATTTCTCAGTTTACCACTGATCTCACTTTAGTCAATGTAGTACACAATCGAAGCTAAGCCATATTTTATTCGTCTAATTCGAGGAAAGCTATGATCTTGAAGAGAAACCACGACCAATGTCAACAACAAACCCTTCAGAATACACATAATAATTCAACAACTGGGGCTTGACTAAAATCCTACACCTTACCTAAACAGATGCTTTCAAAATCTTTGTTAAAGCCTTTAAATTCAATATTTTAATAATTATATCACGGTCGTTACAATTTGTGTATAATGATCTAAAAAGAAAAGCCAAAACAAAAATAAAGCAATAAAAATCATAAAAATGAAGAACTACATAAACATTTGTCGTGGTCAACAAAATCCATCAAGAATATAAGTTGGTCAAGTCCATTGATTTCTGAAGCCTTAGATGTCTCCCAATGCCGAGTGGATCAACCTTAAACCAAAACGAATGAAAAAATAACAATGATTAGGATTATTTCGTAAACATAAGCAGGTAGTATGAATTAATAGTGATTTCAGATAAAAATGTACCAATAAGATGTGATAAAAATGCAGAGAGCGATATGACCAATCTTGTAAAGTCGTTTCTTTTGCTCCAATTTATTTGTATTGTGCATCTCTGTTACGTCTGCCAAATGTTCCCTTTTCATGTATCTTAAACCGGAAATAAAAAAGAGACATTATAGAGTTAAACCGAGTTTGTTGAACCGATTATCCGGTTGTTTCCGAAAGTTGACCAATATGATGATGATGTGTCGAATAATTTATTTACTACTTACAGGCTAATGTTGTAGAAAAGGTGAGGAAGAGACAAAAGTGCCATGAACCAATGTCTAGTTAAGACATAGTACACGCAAAGAAGTCCTTGCAAACCGAATTCCGGTAGAACCACCCGGTTTATTTTGGTAGATGAATCGTAAGGGTTTATGTGATCAGCCTCAAGATCAGCTAAACATGTTAGCTACATAAAAGAAAAAAACTTACTTGATCTACAAGAAAAAGTATCAACTGATTCAAACTTCAAAACCCAGAAAAAAAACGAAGCCAAAAATTCAATAAAAGTGCCAAAAAAATGTTTGTTTCTTTTGTTTAAAACTACGAAAGAGTATTAATTGATTTAACCAAACAAAATTATTAGGAGGAAGAAAAACAAACCTGGTAAATAACGATGATGAGAAGGGTAATGAGGAATAAGAAGGAGATAATCCAATCGAGTAAATCGCCCATCCTCCGCCGCGTCGAGACGTTTACACGGAAGGTGTTTTGGTCAAAGCTTTGGGAATTGGAGGTATTATCTGATTTATAAACGGAATATATAGATAATTGTTTTATTTAAAACTATTAAAATCCCACTGGATCTGGTTGGATAAAGGCTACTTATATATTTGTGATGCAAATTAATAAATATGATAGTTCCGAGTTCGAACATATATGGAAGTTTGACATTAGCCTCAAGGCCCTCAACTCCTAATCTGATTTGATATGGGTTGACCGAAAAAAAAAGAAATTAATTTGTTTCTTTATAATAAAGTCCTTTTGTATGTAAGTAGCCAGTAATTAATGATCGTGCCTAATACGTGCTTGACTTGCATATTAGTCAAAACATTATATTTACATCTGTAAACTAATCTTTCTATAGTTTTGAATTCATTATTGTAAAATCGCAGAGAATAAATGTGGTTACCAAAATTTTTGTTTTGACATAGTTCAGTTTGTGAAAAACAAGGAAACTAAAGTAATGTGAATGCTACAAAATTGGACTTTAAAAAAAAAATTTGAATGCTACTCTAATTAAAATAATGCTTTTTAAAAATAAAAACAAAAAATTTTGTCTGCAACTCTATATCCAATGGTGTGATTTTATAGAGTGTATTCTAAAATTTGATTTGGGTGGTGGCCCTACATGAACCAAGTCAACCGACCAACCATGGCTTCTGTGAATAGAAGTTTGATATAAGAATATCCATTATTAATAAGCATATCCTTTCCTTTCCTTAATATAATGGGATTGTTAAAGAATATAAAGGGAATTTTCTTAAAGTAATTATAGGTTGTAGTCTTGGGCATTCAGTTTTTTCGCATCGGGTTCTTTGGTTTCAGGTTTTTTGGTTTTGGCAAAATGTCACTCTGGGTGGAACCCAATTATAGTTTGGTCCAATTCGGTTCAAAAATCAGATTTTTCAGTTCGATTGTGGAGATTATTATATGTATCAGGTGAACCAAAATGGTTTTTTTTTTTTTTTTAAGATTTATATGGTTAATTTGGTGAAAAGAATAAAAATTAGTCGATTATACTTATTGTAAATTTTCAAATAATTTGATTTATTCGATTAATTAAATAATCTCGAGTATATAAGTTTATTTTTTTTAATAAAAGATTTTAACAATCCTAAAGAACTAAATCCTTATAATAAAAATATTTTATCCAAAAAAGAGATATTATGGGTCAGACATATTTATAAATGAGTATTTAAGGTGAAAGTTACCCAAGCAAAATTAAAGTTAAAGCGAATACCGAACATAGACTTTGGCAGGTAACCGGGCAAACCAAACACAACACCAACCAAGAACAGTTTGAAATTCCATCGACATTGTCCAACAATAACTTTAATCTAAACAGGTAAGTTGTTGCAGCAAATCAATGAGACTTGTGAAGTATAGCATACGAAACAAGATTCAGATCTGATAATAGCAGAACAAGCCGGATACACACCGGTAACGAAACTGCATACAGCAGTAATATGTATCCTAAACCACAAAGGACATTATAATAAAAATAGGGAGATTCGATGTACCCACTACACCAAAACCACAAACATGAGTGAAGTCTGGCGTAAACCAGAGTAAATCACCAAGATCTTCTGGCAGAGGAGGTGAAATTGGAAGGGAGGCGGAGAGGAGAGATGGATACAGATTGGCCGGAGGAGAGAGCAAATGAGGGATATGCGAAGTTAGAGAGGAGAGACCCCAACAACACTAGCAGATCTGGTGGCCTCGTGGAGGGAAAGGTAAAAAAAACTCGGAGGTGAGGTGGAGATGGTGACCAAACTGGTTACCGGCATATCCAGCTGAGGGAAAGGGAGGATCAAGATCTATGTCCTCGAGAGAACTATAGATCCCCTCTAAAAGTCAACCGGAAAGCAAGAGGAATGGTTGATAGAAGTGCAAGAGCGAAGAGATTCACCTATCTGCAACGACCGCCAACGGCAAGAGAAGGCAAGAACTTTGGATTTCAAAGAAAGCAGAGAGATAAGAAGCACTAGGAGCTTCCGATTTCAGACGATGAACTCCGGTGAAAGAGATCCTCTTTGAAATAGGAGTTTGATGGCAGTTAGGTCGGGGCTTTGGAAAATGTGCATGGGAGAAAACTCTTTTTTTTTATAAGTACAATATGACTTAACTAGTTACAATAATCATATAAAAAATAAGAAATAAAATTTTTTAGATAACTCTAGATTAGTTTTAATTTTAAGATAAAACCAAATAACCATTATAAAAACGAAATTATAAACTCATCAATTTATCATTCTTCTCTATCCACAAGATCATTATTTACGATGCCGAATCCAAGTTTCTTTGGGAGAATCGCTCCTATTATCGAGAGACCAAATCGGAGGTCTTGGTGTTTTTGGTGGAAGAGAACTAGTGGTGGAAACAATCCTGGAAAATATTGGAAGAAGGTGGCTTTGACCGGAGCTTCAGAAAATCGGAGAAAACTTTGTATATGTGATATTTAGTTTAAGATAGAACCGACTATAACCAAACCAAATCAAGAACCAGTTAAAATTTCAAAACTTTCTAACTAGTTTTTAGCTGTAACTCGATGGGAAACCAAAAATAAAAAATTCGGTTTAGTCAATTCGGTTTACTTTAGTTATAGCCAAATGCCAAAGACTGATAAGTTGACAAGAACAAATTTATGTAACCATATATTACTAAATAACAAGATTTAACTTGAGTCATAAATGTGTTCACATTAAAAATTTAACATATTATCAAAAAATTCATACATCATAAAAATTCAAACTTTTTTTAGCATGATTTTTTTTTTTGGCTAGAGGTATGTCTATAAGTTATATGTTTTTTTAAAAAAATGCGCTCTAGATAAAAAATAAACAATTTTTTTTCAATATTTCACCGGCTTCTAATTTCTTATAGATTGCTCTCTATTGATAGAACGTGGGATACAAAGTGAAATCAGAGGTTTACTTGACGTATTCTATAATGGTGATGTGGTGTGAAATAATTGCAGCGACAAGCCGTGGAGATAGCTGGTGCTTCAGCATAGAGATCTCGAGTTTATTCTCTCTTTGGATCTGAATCTACTCAAAGATATATAAACTTTTAATTTCATTTTCATCTGAATTTATGCTTACGACGTGTTCTTTCTCTGAAATATACAGAGAAGAGACATAGAGAAAAAAATATAGTTGATCTTTAAACGTTTGTTGTTCTATTTTTAGGTTGTTGTTATCGCTTCAATGACCTAATTTCTCTGTAATTTACTTTTCTTAGACACCCAATTTTAGCTTCCATAAATTGATAGGTGAAACTTTAATTCAAAATTTGGCGTCGTCTTTGGGAAACAAAATTCTTTTTTCGAGACAAAACACAAAGATAATAGACTTTCTCCTCCCCTCCCTCCCCCCCCCAAACAACCTAAAAAACGAAAGAACCCGACAAAATGATAGAAAAACAGTCAAGGCATCGAAGACTCCGTACTACTGCCACCAACTGGAGTAGGAGGTGCTGCACAAACCAAAATGATTGTGGTTATGCGAACCTTTAATGGAGCAGTTCACCAAGAGGATCACCGAGTGACAAGAAAGGTTCAAAGCTTAAGAATATGTCTATAAGGACCAGCTCGACAACCTCAGACTTCAAGATCAGCAGACTAATCAACCCACAAACAATCCGTTAAGTCCGGGATACCAAGCTATGGTAATCACAAATCTCTTTGGTGGTAACCACTTAGCCTTCCTAACACCAACCGGAAATCAAGAACCCAAGCTAGAGCGCATGCACCAAGACATCAGATTATTCACCGAGTTATCAACTGGGCATTGAAAATTGAAAGAGTCCTTGAACAAAACCAAAAAATTCATACAAAGCCAACATTGCCACCGCTTTATGAATGTAAAAATCAAGGTATCACCCACTTTCGTTGGAAACTGATCCACAACGCCATATCACCAAATTTGGTGTCGCTCTATCATGAGCACGCTTTTCAGACAAAGAGCGCAACACGAGTTACTTTCGGTAATTTGTCGAATCTCTAGGAAGAACTGCTTTCAACTGGTTCTTTCACCTATGGTTAATCATTTAGTTGACCCATAAATGAGAACATGGAATATTCAGTTTATTTAGGAGATTGTGTGTGGAGATGTGGAGATATTTGAAGTATTTTACCTAGTCGTTTGTAAAGTTAGATAATTATGGATGACACTTCACTAAATTGAGAAAATATACAGTAAAATTGAGATATAATATAGAAAACATTTATTCTGAATCAGATAAAAATAATTTTATTATAGGCTCAGATATTAAATCACTACAAGAATTTTCAAGGAAATTAAAAGTATTCATTGAAAATCAAATATCTCATTTAGCAAGTCATCTCTTGCTGTTTACTAATAACAAAAAAAACGTGAAAGTAAGAAGAATTAATTGTGATGCACAGTGTGGATGTTGTAAATTAAAAAAATTATGTCCTATTTTGACTATCGTCCGGTTTTACAAATATGTTCCTTATCATAGGTGTGGGTATTTTTCTCTGTCATCAGTCTTTTCAAATTAGGATTATTTGTTTAGAAGCTTCACTCAGATAGTCTAAATATGCACTTTTCATTGATAATATGGTATTTATGAAAAAATAGGAATGGTAATCTTTAGTAATATTGATCAAAATCCACAAGAGATTATTAAATTACAGACACAAAATCCTTATTTGGAGAGAAGGCACAAATAATTGAGATTAATATTGACATATCTATGGTCCAGTCTAAACGGTTTATTTCAAATTGGTTTTAACAATCCACAAAGGATATTGGTGCCAACTAAATGATGCATAGAAAGTGACTGATAAGTTTTTAGGATAAAGAAAGGGTAGTAGTCAGTTTGGCTTGGAATGTGTGATGTTGGATGCTAAGATTACTCGGGATAGTCTATCACCATTGCATGCGGACTTTGAAACACTTATTTGGGCATGCGGACTTTGAAACACTTATTTGGGCCATAGACTGTATTGAATTTTGCAACAAACTGCTTATAATTGGTAAATCTAGTATTTACACCATCATAAGAGCTTGCATTTTCAATCCATTTAGAAGAAGTCCAAAAAAGTAAATCGGCTTTTAATACATTTTCATATCTCGCCTAAGCGACGCCTAGATTGCTATTTAGAACATTGGATCCGTCTAAATCTGAGATGTGGTATTACGTATTCGTTTCTTTTATAGCACTATTATATACATATTTTAGAAATATAATTAATCGGTATTAAAGAAGTCTGATATTTCTAAAAGAGACGTCTTTGACCCGATAGTTGTTTTAGGTAATTGCTAAAATTGATAGTCAAAAATCATATCGAAATAAAAATTAATGTAGGATTTCAATATTCTTTCACCTATAAATACTTCATGTTTATCAACTTTTTTGACAAGCTGAAATAAATAAAGTTCATATAAAGAAAAAACATAAACTCATTTTGAAAAAAATAAATAAATATCAAAAAGTTCTCACCAATTCAGTAAACAAAGGTATAATGTTATTATCTAATTTTAAGATTTGTGTCTAGTCCTGATTTTATATTGTCTAAGAATACATAAATTTTGATTTTAAAATTATTCATCCGTTATATAAAAGTATTTTTAAACAAAATATCAAATTATTTTCTTCTGATTTCTATGTATTTTTTTATCAAAAATATACGAAGCTAATTTTACAAATTTGAAATAATTAATTTTTTTTTCCCATACAATACCATATTAATAAAAACTAGCAGGATTTGGTGATTATTTGAATAAGTGGCAATTGAAGACCAGTGTTTGCGTAAGAAATGATGGCAAGTAACCAAATCATGAATTTGCAACCTGAATTTTTAGGTATAAGTGATTTTTTTTTGGATTTAAGTTTAGTTTTAATTTTTGAAGAATATTTACTAATAATAATATTTTCTATGTTTATATAGGAAATAATGGAATCAATAGTTATTTGTCCAATCAGTTATGGAAGCTATGTGGTGGAAATCAACTTGATCTTCCAAAAATTGGAGAAAAAATATATTATTTTCCACAAGGATATATAGAACAGGTGAGTTTTTTTTTATTATTTTATATTTTTATAGTTTTTTTCATATGCTTTTATTTGTAAAATTTATTCTATAATGTGATGATATTATCAGTTTGTGACATCAATAAACGATGATCTATGTCAACTCAAACCAATATTTGATCTTCCTTCAAAAATTCTATGCAAAGTGTTCAGTATCGAGCGTGAGGTATATCTATTTGGTATTTGATGTTTCTTATTTAGAATATACACATGAATTATACTGACTTAGACTATAAATAATATTATTTTTGGTATGTTTTTTATGTATAATATTAGATAGAGACCAATACAAATGAAGTTTATGCAAAAGTTTCTTTGGTGCCAGATACATCTGTGAGTGATAATATTTACTGTTTTGTTTTATTATTTAATAATATTTTTTTTTCTAATCTCTTTTAAATAATTTTATGAATGATGAATTCTTTAGGAAATTGAAATTCCTATTCCTAATTACCGCAACGACATAGAAAATATTAACTATTTCACAAAGGTGTTAAGTGCTTCTGATACCAGCAAACAAGGTGGTTTATCTTTAATTAAAAGACATGCCATTGAATGTCTTCCTCCATTGGTATTTAAATTTAATTTATACACTAAATAAACTAACAATTGACTTGAATTGTAAGCTTTTATATAACTTTTTGTTTTAAAATGTTTTTTAGGATATGTCTCAACCAACACCGAGTCAAGAGATAGTTGCTAAAGATTTTCATGGTCATGAATGGAAATTTAAACACACTTTTAGAGGTAAGTAAATTTTATTACATATAAATTTTTTTGAATAGTGATTACAGATCTTTATTTGTCTACAAATAATTAACAAGGTACACCACGAAGACATCTTTTCACATCTGGTTGGAATACATTTGTATCAAAAAATGATTTGGTTGCTGGAGACTCTTTCATATTCATTCGGTATAGATATTTTGCTTTTTTTTTACATCTTTTCTTTTGTTTCTAGGAATTTTTATTTTTAATTAATTTATATTCTAGAGGAGAGAATGGAGAATCACGAATTGGAATCAGAAAAGCAACTCATCAACAAAGAAATATACTAGCATCAGTAATTTCAAAAGAGAGTATGCACCATAGTGTAACTGCTACTGCATTGAATGCTATTACAACCAAGTGTGTGTTTGATGTGTTCTATAAGCCAAGGTATAGAAAAAAATTGTTACTCTTCTTAAACATCATGGAATTAACTTATTGAATAAATATGATCTTCTTTATTCTTGATTTGATGATATCAGGTCGAACCAATTCGTTGTCAACTTCGAAAAATTCATAGATGCAGTGAATAAGAAGTTTAATATAGGTTCTAGATTTATGATGAAGTTTGAAGGATGTGATTTTAATGAAATGAGGTAAATCTTGAATACATTTTTTTTTCTTTCTAAAATATGATTAATTACACATGTTTTTTTTCCATTAAAATAGATACTCTGGGACAATAGTAGGAATTGAAGAATTTTCTATTCATTGGAAAAATTCAGAATGGCGAAGCCTAAAAGTAAGATTATTCCTAACTCCAGTTATATTATATCATTTAAGGTTATTCCTAACTCCACTTAGATTATTCCTAAAAGTAAAATCTACTAACTTTATTTTTATAGGTGCAATGGGATGGAGCTGCAACAATCCCAAGACCTGATAAAGTCTCTCCATGGGAGATCGAGCCTTTAACATCTTCATCAAATATTCCAGAGTCACATTTTCTAAAAAACAAACGTCAACGCGAAGTACATGAATTCGGTAAGAAACACACAATTTAATAGGTTAAAAATTCTCTGTGAATTAGTTCTCAGTCTGTTTCTATATATAGGTTCGAATATGTGGAATCTTACATTGACTCAAGGCCAAGAAATTGGACAGTCAAGTATACAATCTTCAGTGAAAATTCCTCAACTTAGCTGTCATAATGAAACTGATGATTCGAAGATTCCATCTGGTTGGCCAATGAGCTACTCATATCCTACCATGTCCAAACCGAACGACAACGACCAAATGACCCAACCAATGAAAGAAAAGTTAACCACTAATGAAACCACTAGTTACAAATTGTTTGGAGTTGATCTAATGACTCCCACAAAAACAAAGGATACCAATGGACCCATTGACTTAAACCAAAAATCTATAATTTCCAAAACTTTTGAAGAAAAAAATCCTGTCCAAATTCAAGGCAAGCCAATCAGTTCTGGTAGAAGTCGTACTAAGGTATAAAAAAATCATTATTCTCTTAGTCTTTATTTATTAGTCAATTTTATGATTTAAATTAACAAGTTGGTTTTTTTTTAAATATATTGAGACGATTATGTTTAATTCATATGTTCTTAATATGGTTATTGACCAGGTTCGTATGGAAGGTGTTACTATAGGAAGAACTATAGATTTAAATATTTTTAATGGATACAATCAAATGATCGACGAATTAGAAAAACTCTTTGATATCAAAGGCAAGCTGCATATGAACAATCAATGGAAAATAGTTTTCATAGATAATGAAGGAGATATGATGCTTGTTGGAGATGATCCATGGCCGTAAGTTTCTTCTTTCTTTATCTCTTAATTTTTTGGATAAAACTTAATGAGTATTTTTGATTTTGTGTAGCGAATTTTGCAATATAGTGAAGGAAATAACTATATGTTCGGAAAAAGGATGCCAAGATATGAAGTAGAGAATGTGATTCAACATTAACGACAACAATGTTACCAGCAGATTTCAACAACAATTAAAGAGAGTTTTAGTTTAAAAAAAAAGAGTTGTTTGCTTCAAAATAATAATAATAATGAAGTGTTTTTAGTTTTAAAAATAAAATTATTGTGTTTTCATTGTATATAAATAAAAACACAATCCTATTGTTGTAATATTGTATTATGTTTTTCATCATTCATAAATGAAAATAAATCTTTTTTTTGTCATATTTTACTATGATTTTTTTTCTTTGTTAACAAATTCTAACATATGTCTGATCATAATATAGTTTAATGATTTAATAACTGAACTTAATATTTATTTGGGTGTATTTTTCTACGAAATTTATATAATATTTAGGGGGGTTTAGTGGGATTTGGATTTTTAATGACTTTTAAAAATTTTAGATTCTATTGTTATTGGTTTATGAATTTTAACATTCTTCCTAAAATCTAGTGTTATTGGTTTGATGATTTTTTAATTCCACACAAAGTCTATTGTTATTCAAAAAATTTGGTTTTTAAAGATTTTTTGATTCTAATAAATCTAGTGTTATTGGGAGTTGGATTTTAAACAATTTAACTCATTAAACAAGATTTTGAGAATATTGTATATATCCCTAAAATTTTTAGAATCACTATTATAAATTACTTTGATAGATTTTCTAAATATACACAACTCTCTATAACTCTTTCCAAATTTAACAAATCTCTCAATTCTTAAAAACAAAAAAATTATAAATCCAAGTCCCACTAAGACCCCTTAGTATATAATCATTTATTTTATTAAAAATTAGAATCTATGTTCCAACTTAAGTTTTAAAGTTTCTAATGTTTTAATTGCATAAGTATGATTAAAAATAGAATGTTAACTCAATATATTGTGAAATGGTTTAATGATTTTTAATTATAGTGTTAAATTGAAAAAATGTAATTGCAAAACATTAAACTATGTACATATACGATTTCATGATTTGGAAAGTAAATCAAAACTAAATTAAAGTGGAATCAAATTAAATTAGAACAAAAGAAATTAGTTTTTTTCTTTTTTTACATAAGAAGATCTATCTTCAAAATGGCAAAATCATTTGTAAGGTAAACTATACAGAAATTATAACGCAATCGAAATATAATCATAATAACATAATGGTTTCCAAATATATGAAAATTAGTTGGGTTTCTCTATAACTTGGATCAAAAAGTTTATTAAGGGAAGTGTATTCAATCAAAAATTTGAAGTGATTTGTACTAAAATGACATATCATTTGTTATTAAAATATAAATTTTAAAAAATCATTTAAAATCTGGGGTTACTGAACTTGTGATTTTAAAATGTACTCTTAAATCCATTGTTACTAGAAATATTTTAAATAATAAATTTAAGAAGATTTATTGTGATTTGAAAGTGTTTTGGTGGGATTTTTTAGTTAAAAATATTAAAATTTAAATCCACGATTTTAGATGGAATTCTAGAGCTATTTAATTAAAATCATAATAATTTTACTAATTAATCTAAAATCATCTAAAGCGATCATATACTCATGTACACATCCATGAATAAGAAGTGACCAGATTCTCCAGCAAAAAAGCTGATTGAGGAGCCGATTAGACGTCATTTGCAACAATAAATTTATGCAGACCAGAAAAGATTCATGGAATCAAAAGTTGAAAAAAGGACTCTAGGAACCGCTCAAATCCCAAATATCTAAAGAGTTATAAAGCAACATATTAAAAACTATATTCTAATATTTGACAATTTAAGATTTTAAAATTCCAATGTTTTAATTGCATAGATATGATTAAAAACTAAGACATTAACTGAATGTTATTCAATTTTTTTTTTTGCCGATAAAAAAAATTATTCAATAGTTGAATAATTATTGAATAATATGAATTAGCCATTATAAGTGGATAAGTTGTAAAATGTAATTTCAAAAATACTAAACAATATACATATATGATTTCATGATTTAAAAAAAAAAAAAACAGAAACCAGGGAAGTGAATGAAAGAACTGTAAAAAATCCATTTTCCATATTTTTTTAAAAAAATCAGGAAGTTTTCCTTTAATGGAAAGTTCTTCACTAAAATACGATAATCACAATTATATAATAGTTTTCAATTATATGATAGTTAAATGGGTTTATACAAAACTTCAAAATTAATTTTCAAGACTAGTATGAAATGATTATCAGTTTATAACTCATACTTATTAATATATAATTGTTGAATAGCAACTCTCCAGCAATAGCACATCAACTTTTAAAAACAATTAAAAAAATTAACAAATGTCCACAATTAATTATTTAACTGAAAATCATTTAATTTGAATTTAATTATTAAATATAAACAGATTTCAAATTTAATTTATAAACATCATAGAATAGAAACATTATATAATATAAGTTTTAAATATATATTTCATTTTTTTGCATGACTTAAGATTTTTTCTTTTTTCTTTGTTGCCGTGTCTATGATTGCAACAGAATAAAACAGCTATGGCAACAAGTAATGAACGAAATAACGATGGCGGAGGTGTTGTTGGAAAATTAAAAAAAGGTGTTATTTGAAAGGTGTTGCTAAATATTTTGATGACCATAAGAAATGTCGTTTATAACATTGTCAATCATCTTTAGCGGCAGATTTTATCTCTCTCTCATTGCTGTTTTATTCTTTTGTAATCACAATATCAAATCAAAGGTTTCAATCGTTTCTGAACTTATAACGATAGTTAAATCTTAATACATAAGTAAAAAACCCCTAAGTTATGAAAATCAAAATAAGAATAATAAGTTTAAAATCTTTAACAACTGAAAAAGAAAAATTAGAGCTACAAAACTATAAAATACTAAAAGAATAATCAATAAATAATAGAAGTAAATACCAATTACAAAAAATAGAGAGAATAATGTGAAAAAAATATATAACCAAATTTTTTTTTAAAAAAAATTAAAAATAGAAAAAATGGACACAATGAAATATATGTAAAATAGAATTAAAATAATAATTAAAAATGAAAAATTATTGCAATATTAAAATTTAGATAAATGAAAAAGAATAATATTTTGAAGAGATTAAAAAATGATTACAAAAAATCACAAAAGTAAATGTACGAAAAGATTGATAAATAAAATAAATATATAAATAAATATTTTTATTACACAAATTAAAATGACTCATGTGTTAACACAGATTTTTAGCTACAAAATTTAGATCATGAAAAAAATAAAGAAGAAAAAATAGTTATAAAAGAACATAAGAAAAAAAATTGAAACTCTTCCACTCCAAGGCCTAGGTTTCAATATTCATTTTGACTATTAATTTTTTTCTTATGTTTTTTTATAATTTTTTTTCTTATGTTTTTTTATAATTTTTTTTCTCCTTTACTTTTTTAATGATCTAACGTTTGTAGGTAAAAGTCTATGTTAACGTACGAGTCATTTTAATTTATTGTTATAAACAATATTTTGTATATGTTTATTTTGAGCTGCAATACTTATAAAAGAATATATGAAAATCGAAACCTAGACCTTCTAGAACGAGGGTTAAGCAAGAGATTCAATTTTATTCTTATTCTTGATTTCTACTTTGGTATTCTATTTTGGAGTTCTTTGTTTCTTTTAATCATCATCTTGGCTCCGTTTTATTTTCCTAGTGAATGTCAATGTTCATCTAAATTGAGTGCTCTTTTTATAGTTTGTTTTTCAAGGTTTTATCTAGTCTCTCATGTGTAGGCTGTGGTCTCAGGGGACATCTGTGTAGTCCACCTGCTTTAGTATTTCATCCTTGCTCTTGATCCAAGTTGTGGTAATGAAATTTACAGACGACAGAGAAAAATATGTATATGAAAAACTAGAGTTCAATACATTGTTAACCTATAGTCTTATGTTGTAAGTTATAAAGGTAAATTTATACAAAGAACTGAACCTATTTTATAAAATTCGAGCGAACACAAGTAAATATTATGTGCGGCTCCAAGTGTAAATCATAACTAGAACAATACTAAGTTAATTAAGTACTTAAAACCGGTTTTGTTGTTCATTGTGCACATACCAAGATGTTCCATATCTTCCTTGTCCTCCTCATAATTCTCCCAATCTTCTGTGCGATGAACGATTCGATCAAATTCGATGATGGAAGATTCCTTATCACCAGAATCCTATCTTCAGGTTCCTTCCTTCTCATGTAGAAGCTTCTACTGCCTATCTCACCAATTACTTCGGTTTTCTCCAAACCTGCAAATTATTAAAATCCAAAATCAAGAGTTTTAAACTTTGTGATAAGCCCGTGCAGGGCTTTGTTGATTCACATAGCTACATTGAACATATCTAAAAAAAGCAAATGTCATGTTCTGTTCTACGACTTTTGACCTAAAGAGTTCGAGAACTTCAAGCTACTGTTCTGTTTCTTAATGGGACCAAACTGAGTTGTGGAGTTTACATTGGATACTGAAGTGAGACTGATGCAGTTCAAATGCAATCTTTTCATCGAGTTTCGGTGTGCGTCCTTCTTTGCGATACTTGTCCACAACTATCTTGATCGTTTCTTCGACATTGCAACTCTGTTTAACCAAAGTCCTTACCGGTCCTGGACTTCCTTCTACTGATACACTGATCACAACTTTTTCTGCTTCTCTCTTGTAAACCTGATTTTTGGAATCAAAGAAACACAACCATGGAGATTCAGACTCTTAAAAGTTTCAAGTGGAATCTATGGGTTAATTTGTAGCATCTTAAATATTTGTCTCGAATACTAAACAATTTAAGATTTCAAGGACTGAATGATTGAATAGTGAAATTGATTGGTTGATTTGTAACGTATGAAATATTTGGCTCCACACAGCACAAACTTTGAAACATAGAGGACTAAATAATGAATTATCATTTAATGATGATTAACCTGTTGGTTTATAGGAGAAGAAGATGGCGAAGAGAATCCAGATAACGACGGAGCTGAAGCCAAAACCTCCGAACGGATCTTAGACAGATAGACGATCTGCTCCGGTGTTTCCTCCGCAGAGCAAAGCTGATCACCATCATCTTTAACATCGATGATGCTTTGGTGGAGGAGGAGATTAGGCTCCGAGAAACTTCGTTTAAGGATCTTATTAGACTTTGAACGAATCTTACGACGAAAGACTTGGTGCTTCATCGTACGTCTGGTCCTCGAGCTGCTCCGACCTCGGCTTGAGTCTGATGACGTGAAGTTTCTTCTCCGGTGAACTGATTCTGACATTTTTTTGGAAGTTGGTTTTGCTTTGCTTTAGGAGGAAGAAGACGAAGTTGCTTTGAATATACTCGTTTCTCATTTCTTTGCCCTTTTAAAAATAATAAAATAATATATATATATATATATATATAATTTTTTTTTACTTATAAACTTAAAGAAATTCCCAATATTAAAAATTAAAATTTATAGCATTCAATTTCAAACCGACCAGGAAAAAATAGACACATCATAGACGCGCTAGTATGTTATTGTGTTTTTCTGTGGTTTCTAAATTTTTTAATTAATTGAGGGGTGTCTACGCACACACACACATATGAAAACGAGGCTAACGTGAGTTTTGGATTGCTTGACTTATTTTTATATCTGGGCCTTCCATGTGTGCTACTGATGCTCCAAGTTACCATTTGCTGATTGCTCTCTAGATTTGAGAAGTGCAGATGTATGTGGCACATCTTTTAAAGACAACTCAACCAAGTAACTGCGGTTCTTGATAGAAACACGTGCTTGGAGTCTTTTCTATCTCTCTTATTAAATTTAGTGGTCTTCTCCGGTGGTATTAGATTGAATGGGACAATTAAGTATGCAAGGATGAAGGATCCATTCTCAACATGGATAATACTTTTTTTTATCATAACTCGATCATTAATGGACCAAATAATTTATGGCTTTGAATGCTTACAGTTGTTAAGGCAGATTAGTCCGGAAATGATCAAAACCGTTTTTATTTACTATTCATAATATTTATGTATATTAGTGCGAACTGGAGAAAATAAAAAAAGTCGACTGCGGACTAATTACGGACCGTTTTTGTGAACAAATAAACTATTGTCCACTTTAAAATTAGAGTGGATTGAACCGCTGACGGATTTATCCGTCTCAACCGCTGTAACCATTCATACCCAATATTTGTTTGGAGCCATATATACTTTAAGACCGTCTCTAAACTCTGCAGACCATTCTTTTGAAAAAGTGTTGTACTTATATCAGCAGACACTTAGACCCATGCTATCAGTTTGATTAGTTGTCTAAAGTTTCCAAACTAGTGTTTTAAAAGAGATCTGAATACATGCTTGGATTAACTCTGGAGAAGAGAAACGAAAGACTAAGATTTCAATTAGTCATCATATTTTAGGGAAATACCTATGGTAAATTTGTTATTTTTCAAAATTTATACTAATTAATATGAATTTTTGTGACAACTTTTTGAAGTATGGATCCCACACCATTGTTTCTTTTCTTCATGTTTTAATAAATTAACGAAGAATATTTTATCCCTCAAAATTTGATGAGGAACACAAACTCCTATTTCTTTCTTTTTTTTTTCAATTTTTCAAATGAAAATTTATTCTTTTTTTTTCCTATTTTTCTCATTTCTCAATAGATCACCAATTGAAACCTAAATATATAGAAAAAAAAAAGAAAACAATAATCATCTTTGTACATCTTTAAAGTGAAATTGGGACAACAACAAAAAATGAAGGAAAAACGTAGAGTTTTATAAAATTAGTCATCAGATATTGAATTGATTTGTTTTTTAAACTTTACAGACAAAAATATTTATACAAACATTAGTTGGTTTAGTTCTAACATAAGAATCATCAAAATAGAAAAACATCTTTATTCTATTATGTAAATATTATTTCCTTAATACCAAAACAATATAAAATTTATCTTAATATTCTCTCTTATTGTGTTGGAGCATATAGATTCTTAACATCCACGTTGGACAATAAAGTATCAAATTGAGCACAAAGATAATCATGAAGGCAAACTAAAAAGAAAGGAATAAAAACAATCTTACTAGATAAAGAAGAATCTTTGAAGAAGGTGGAATATTTCCTTATCTCATTAGTAAAGAGAATATTGTGATAACCAACCTACTTTTTGTATAAATATATAGCCTTTTACATTAAAGAGGTTGGAGGGGGTAAGGAGATATTGATTACACAGTAGATAGAAACTCAAAATCTTGTGCGTTTACGGCGTGATTTTTCTCTGAATATTCACAGTGAAGAGACCTAGAAAAGAAATAGTTTTGATATCTAAACCTTTGTTATTCTAATTTTAGGTCGATGTTGGCACTTTAACAACCTGATTTCTCTGTAATTTACGAGCTCCAACTTAAATCAATAAAATTTATTTAAAGAATTTCTCTTAAACACCAAACTTTAGCTTTCATAAATTGATAGATAAAAGTTTAATTCAAAAATTAGAGTCGTCTGTGGAAAAAAAAAAAATTCAAGACAAAAATCAAAGATAATAGGCTTTCTGTCCCCTCTCCCTCCCCCTCGAAACAACCAAACATACGAAGGAACCCGACAAAAATAATTAAGGCATCGACGACTTTATACTACCGCCACTAACTGGAATAAGATCTGCTGCACAAACCAAAATGATTCTACTTATGCGAACCTTAATGGAGCAGGTTACCAAGAGGATTACCGAGTGACAAGACAGGTTCCAAGCTTAAGAAGACATCTATCAGGACCAGCTCAACAACCTCAGGCCTTATGATCAGCAGATTAATCAACCCATAGACAACCTGTTATCCGGGATACCAAGTTATGGTAATCACAAATCTCTTTGATGTCAGCCATCTAGCCATCCTAACACGTACCAACCGGAAATCAAGCATCCGAGCTAGAGCGCATGCACCAAGATATCAGATTATTCATCGAGTTATTAACTCGACACTGAAAATTAAAAGAATCCTTGAACAAAATAAAAAAAAATTCAAACATAGTGGGAATCGCCATTGTTGCTTTACATGATCACAGAAAACTAAAGGTACCATCCACTTTCGTTGGGAAATCTGATCCACACCGCCATCTTGCCAAATTTGGTGTTGCTCTAGCACGAGCATGCTTTTCAGACGAAGAGCGTGAAACAAGTTTATTTTGGTAATTTTTCGAATCTCTAGAGAGGAACTGCTTTCAATTGGTTCTCTCACCTATGGTTAATCATTTAATTGACCCATTAATGAGAATATGGAATACGCAGTTGCTTCAGGGGTTATTGTGTGTGAAGATGTGCAGATCTTTGAAGTATTCCACCTAGTCGTTTGCTAAAGCTATATCATTATGGATGACACTTCGCTAAGTTGGAAAAATATAGTAAAATAGAGATATAATATAGAAATATTTATTCTGAATCAGATAGAAATAATCTTATTCTAGGCTTAGATTTTTAAGGATTACAAGAATTTTCATGAAAAATGAAAGTATCCATCGAAAATCAAACATCTCATTTGGAAACTCATTTCTTATTTTTTACTAGTAACAAAAAAAAACTTGAAAGTAAGACGAATCAATTGTGATATACAGTGTGGATGTTGTAAACTTAAAGAATCAATAAATCATGTCCTGTTTGACTATCCTCCAGTTTTACAAATATGTCTCTTATCACATGTGCCGTCTCACCTGGGTATTTTTCTCTGTTGTTATCGGTCTTTTCAAATTTGGATTATTTGTTCTAGAAACTTCATTCAGAATTCAGATAGTCTAAATAGGTACTTTTCATTGATAATATGGTATTTATGGAAAAATAGGAATGATAATTTTTAGTAATATTGATCAAAATCCACAAGAGATTATTAAATTATCTCTGCAATTTGAAATTATCTGTCTATGCAATTTGAAGTACCTATTTAGACTATCTGAATTATGTATGAAGCTTCTAGAACAAATAATCCTAATTTGGAGAGGAGACACAAATAATTGAGATTAATACTGACATATATATGGTTCAGTCTAATAGGCTTATTTCAAATTAGTTTTAACAATTTAGAAAGGATGTTAGTGCCAATTTAATGATTCGTAGAAAGTAACTGATAAGTTCTTATGATAAAGACGGGATAACAGTCAGTTTGGTTTGGAAGGTATGCTGTTGGAGGTTAAGAGTACTCGGGATAGTCTATCACCATTACATGCGGACATTGAAAAACTTATTTGGACCACAGACTGTATTGACTTTTGCGAAAAACTCCTTATAGTTGGTAAATATAGTATTTACACCATCATAAGAGCTTGTATCTTCAATCCATTTATAAGAAGTCCAAAGAAGTAAATCGTCTTTCAATACATTTTCTATCTCACCTAAGCGACGCCTAGAACGCTATTTAAAATACTAGATCCATCTAAATCTGAGATGTGGTATTACGTGTTCGTTTCTTTTATAACACTATCGTATAAATATTTTAGAAATATAATTAATCGGTATTAAAGAAGCCTGATATTTCTAAAATATACGTCATTGACCAAATAATTATTTTGGTAATTTGCTAAAATTGATAGTCAAAAATCGTATCTAAATAAAAATTGATTTAGGATTTCAATACTGTTTCACCTATAAATACTTTATAGATATCAATATTTTTGACAAACTGAAATAAATAAAGATCATATAAAGAAAGAAAAAACTCATTTTGAAAAAAGTAAATAAATATCAAAAATTTCTGACCAATTCAGTAAACAAAGGTATTATGTTATTATCTAATTTTAAGATTTTTTGTTATGACTAATCCTGATTTTATATTGTCTAATAATTCATAAATTTAATTTTTAAAATTATTCATTCATTATATAAAGGTACTTTTAAACAAAAAATCAAATTATTTTCTTCTAATTTCTATGTATTTTTCTTATCAAAAATATACAAAGCTAATTTTGAAAATTTAAAATAATAAAAAATATTTTTGTTTTTCAGACAATAACATATTAATAAAAACTATCAGGATTTGGTGATTATTTGAATAAATAGCAATTGAAGACCAGTGTTTACATAAGAGATGATGATGAGTAACCAAATCATGAATGTGCAACCTGAATTTTTAGGTATAAGTGAAAAAAATTTTGGATTTAAGTTTAGTTTTGATTTATGAAGAATTTTTACTAATAATAATATTTTGTATCTTCATATAGGAAATGATGAAATCAATAGTTATTTATACAATCAGTTATGGAAGCTATGTGCTGGAATTCAACTTGATCTTCCAAAAATTGGAAAGAAAGTATATTACTTTCCTCAAGGTTATGTTGAGCAGGTGAATTAGTTTTTTTTTAATAGTTTGTTTTTTCATATGTTTTTATTTGCGAAACTTATTCTATAATTTGATGATATTATATAGTTCGTGACATCAATAAACGATGATTTATGTCAACTAAAACCAATATTTGATCTTCCGTCAAATATTCTATGCAAAGTGTTCAGTATCGAGCGTAAGGTATATATTTTTTGGTATTTAATGTTTCTTATATAGAATATACACATGAATTATATCGAATTAGACGATAAATAATTTTATTTTTGGTATATTTTTATCTATAATATTAGGTCGAGACCAATACGAATGAAGTTTATGCAAAAGTTTCATTGGTGCCAGATACACTTGTGAGTGAAAAAATTTACGATTTTATTTTATTACTCAATAATATTTTTTCTCCTAATCTCTTCTAAATAATTTTATGAATGATTAATTTTTTAGGAAGTTGAAATTCCTATTCCTAAATACGACAACGACATAGAAAATATTAATTATTTCATAAAAGTGCTAAGTGCTTCTGATGTCAGCGAACAATGTGGTTTATCTTTAAATAAAAGACATGCCATTGAGTGTCTTCCTCCATTGGTATTTAAATTTAATTTATACACCAAATAAACTAGTAATTGATTTCGATTTTAAGAATTTTTATAATTTTTTGTATTACAATCTTTTTTTAGGATATGTCTCAACCAACACCGAGTCAAGAGATATTTGTTAAAGATCTTCATGGTCATGAATGGATATTTAAACATACTTTTAGAGGTAAGTAATTATTGTTACATATCAAAATGTGTAAATAGTGACTAAAGATCTTTATTTATCTACAAACAATTAATAAGGTACACCACGAAGACATCTTTTCACATCTGGTTGGAATACATTTGTATCAAAAAAAGGATTGGTTGCTGGAGACTCTTTCATATTCATTCGGTATAAATATTTTTTCTTTTTACATCTTTTCTTTTGTTTCTTGGAGTTTATAGTTTAATTAATTTATATTTTAGAGGAGAGAATGGAGAATCACGAATTGGAATCAGAAAATCAACTCATCAACAAGGAAATATTCCATCATCAGTAATTTCAAAAGAGAGTATACACCATAGTATAATTGCTACTGCATTGAATGCTATTACGAGAAAGTGTATGTTTGCTGTATTCTATAAGCCAAGGTATGGAAAAAAATCTGTTACTATATTTAAACGTCATGGAATTAGTTTATCCAATAAATACGATTTTATTTATTCTTCATTTGATGATATCAGGTCGAGCCAATTCGTTCTCAATTTAGAAAAATTCATAGAAGCAGTGAATAAGAAGTTGAATATAGGTTCGAGATTTATGATGAAATTTGAAGGATGCGATTTTAATGAAATGAGGTAAATCTTAAATACCTATTTTTTTTCTCCAAAATTTGATTCCTTACACATGTTTTTTTCTACTGATATAGATATTCTGGGACAATAGTAGAAATTGGAGATTTTTGTACTCATTGGAAGGATTCAGAATGGCGAAGCGTAAAAGTAAGATTATTCCTAACTCCACTTATATTATATCATTATTTGAAAATATGTTTTCAAAATAGTAATCAGTAAAATCTACAAAATTTATTTTTATAGGTGCAATGGGATGAAGTTACAACAATCCCAAGACCTGATAAAGTCTCTCCATGGGAGATCGAGCCTTTCACATCTTCATCAAACATTCTAGAGTCACATTTTTTAAAAAACAAACGTCGACGCGATGTTCATGAGTTTGGTAAGGAAACAAAATTTAATAGGTTAAAGATTCTCTGTGAATTAATTCGCATTCTATATCTATATATAGGTTCAAATATGGGAAATCTTACATTGACTCAAGGCCAAGAAATTGGACAGTCAAGCATACAATCTTCAATGAAGATTCCTCAAATTAGTTGTTATACTAAAACTGATAATTTTAAGATTCCATCTGGTGGGCCAAAGAGCTATTCATGCCATACCATGTCCAAACCGAATGACAATGACCAAATGGCCCAACCAATGAAAGAAAAGTTAACCACTAATGAAACCACTAGTTACAAATTGTTTGGAGTTAATCTGACAACTCCTATAAAAACAAAAGATACCATGGGACCCGTTGACTCATACAAAAAATCTATAAATTCCAAAACCTTTGAAAAAACAAATCCTTTCCAAATTCAAGGCAAGCCAATCAGTTCTACTAGAAGTCGTACTAAGGTATAAAAAAGATCAGCATTTTCTTATTCCTTACTTATTAGTCAATTTTAAATAGCATTATCATCTTCTTATTTTTTACGTACTAGTCAATTCTAAAAAACATTAAAAAACATAAATTTTATTAATTAGTTTTTTATCAGAAGAAATTTAATTTTTATATATGCTAATACCCATAATTTTTTTTATTCTAATACATTATATATAATTTAAATTAGCAAGTTGATTTTAAAACATATTGAGCCGATTATGTTAGTTCACATGTTCTTGATATGGTTATTGACCAGGTTCGTATGGAAGGTGTTACTATAGGAAGAACTGTGGATTTAACTATTTTTAATGGATACAATCAAATGATCGACGAATTAGAAAAACTCTTTGATATCGAAAACAAGCTGCATATGAACAATCAATGGAAAATAGTTTTCAAAGATAATGAAGGAGATATGATGCTTGTTGGAGACGATCCATGGCCGTAAGTTTCTTCTTTCTTTGTCTTTTAATTTTTGAATAAAACTTAATAAGTGTTTTTGATTTTATGTAGCGAGTTTTGCAACATAGTGAAGGAAATAATTATATGTTCAGAAAAAGGATGCAAAGATATGAAGTAGAGAAGGTGACTCAACATTACCAACAACAATGTTACTACCATATGTCAACAACAATTGAAGAGAGTTTTAGTTTGAAAAAAAAAAAAAAGTTGTTCGCTTCATAATAATAATAATAATAATAAATTGTTCCAGTTTAAAAAATAAAAAATATTGTGTTTTCATTATATATAAATAAAAACAAAATCCCTTTATTGTCATATTGTATTATACCTTTTCATCATTCACAAATAAGAAGAAATTTTTTTTCTTGTCATATTGTATCATCCCTTTTTTTTTCTTTATTAACAAAATTTTAGCATGTGTGATCATACTATAGTTTAATAATTTAACAATTGAACTTAATATTTGTTTGGATGTATTTTTCTACAAAATTTACATAATATTTAGTATATAATCATTTAATTTATTAAAAATTACACTCTATGTTCTCTAATATTTTTCAACTAAAGTTTTAAGGTTTCTAATGTTTTAATTGCATAAGTATAATTAAAAATAGAATGTTAGCTCAATACTATGAAATAGTTTAATGGTTTTTTTAATTATATAAGAATTAGGTAATTGTATGTGGTTAAATTGAAAAAAGCAGTTTTAAAACAGTAAACTATGTATATGATTTCATGATTTGGAACCGAAATAAATTAGAAAAAAAAAAATTATGTTTTTTTTTACATAAGGGGATTCATCTTAAAATGGCAAAATCTTTTGTAAAGTAAACCAAAAATAAATAATAACGCAATGGAAATATAATTACAATAACATTATAGGTTCCAAATATATTAAAATTAATTGGGTTTCTCTAAAATTTGGACAATTTCTATGAAAATTTTACTAAAGGGAATGTATTCAATCAAAAATTTGAAGTGATTTGTCTTGGTGGGATTCCTTCATTAGAAATATTAAATTCAAAATTCCATGGTTTTAGATGGGATTCTATAGTTATTAAATTAAAATCATAGTAATTTTCTTAATTCACCTAAAATCATCTAAAACATCATTAAAAACTAAATCACTCCGAACATTCTCAAGTACAAAAATTTTAAAATTCATGAAAACTTTCAATATATTTAAGATACTTAAAAAATTGTTGGAACCAAACTTATAATTATCATTTTGTGAAAGATACATGGTGAGAAGACTCCACAAGTTTTACCAACCAGATAGGTATATACTGATATGTCATCACTATTTTTAATATATCTGCTGAAACCATGATGAACAACCCACTAACTGTTTCAGTATAACTGCCATGCAACCCAGAATATCACACCCAATCTCCAATAACATAAAGAAAGTTAAAAAAAAAAGAGTTCTAACTCCCCTCTTCTCGCATCCCTAATTCATCTAAAACACTCTTAAGTATATATTGAATTCGGAAAATAAAACAGAACCAAGATGATGACCAAAAGAAACAAAGAACTCCAAAATAGAATATCCAAAAAGAAATCAAGAATAAGAATAAAAATGAATCTCTTATTTAATCCTCGTTCTATTAAACCTAGGTTTCAATTTTCATATGCTATTTTATAGTTAATTATTTTCTAATTCCCAAAAGACGGAATATATTAACTAAACAAAAATAGTTAATACCCAAGTAGAAACCATATTCTTATTTTTTTTTTCTCTGTCGTCTGTAAATTTCTCAAGTAGCCAAAATAAAATTCATAAACCATGTTTCTTTAGTTAATATATTCCATCTTTTATAGGTGTCATTTTTTAAAAAAGGTTTTTAAAATCGAACTGACCCGACGATCGATTTTGTCTATATGCGTATTGCAATTGGAAGAATTTTTATCGTAACAAAAATATAATTTTGAATGGGTTGGACCATGAACCAGACATATAGCTAGATTGAGTTTCGTATAAACCCAACAAAAATTTAATCGGAGAAAAATTATTAAAAATTATCAATATCCATGAATCGGATGGACCGAAGAAATTGATTGATCTTAATTAACTAAATAACTTAAAATTTAAATAAATTTACATTTACTATTAAGTATATATATATTTAAAAATCAATAAATATAACTTTTGTAAATAAGATTTGACCCAATGTTACTATATTGATAGTTATCCGGTGCTATTTTAGTCTAGTTTTAAAATCATTTCTCCAAAATAATTCAAAGTAATATTGCAAATTGAACTTCATGGACACTTTTAAATTAAAACAATCAGAATTTATGTCAATTTGCTGGTTAGTGCCAAAAAATGTCAGTTTATGCATGTCATGTGACGTTTAACACATAGTAAGTGTTTGTTCAATTTAAAATCTACGGACAAAATGAAAAAGACCACATATATTCTAATTGTGTGTACTATGCAAACAAACGTCACGTGCATCTAACCAACCATTCATATTCTTTTATTTGATTACTTAATTAATTGTTAAATTTAGGGTTTACTTTGGGCTTATAACTCAAAACAATTGACAATAAATAGATTACCTCTAACCCTTTATATATTAGTTAATTATTTCTCAAACTTCTGATGTAAGACTTTCATTCGTTAACACTCCCCCTCACGCTCAGGAATAAACATCTGTAGCGTGGGGCAATTGTGGGAACAACATCCACGGAGTGACCCAACATCGGATGGCTCTGATACCATGTTAAATTCGGGCTTTGCTATGAGCTTCCAATTCAAAACCAATTGGCAATGAATGGATTAGCCCTAACCCTTTATATATTAGTTAATTATTTCTCCAACTTCCGATATAGGACTTTCATTCGTTAACACTCCCCCTCACGTTCAGGCATGAACATCTGTAGCGTGGGCAATTGTGGGAACAACATCCACAGACTGGCCCAACATCGGGTGGCTCTGATACCATGTTAAATTCGGGCTTTACTATGGGCTTCAAACTCAAAACCAATTGGCAATGAGTATATTAGCACTAACCCTTTATATATTAGTTAATTATTTCTCCAACTTCCGATGTGGGATTTTCATTCGTTATAATTCCCCCTCACGCTCAGGCATGAACATCGTAGCGTGGGTAATTGTGGGAACAACATCCACGGAGTGGCCCAACATCGGGTGGCTCTGATATACATCCATGTTAGATTCCGATGTATATCTATGTTAATGATAAACATCCCACATCGGAAATATAAGAAATAATTAACTAATATATAAAGGGTTAGGGTTAATCCACTCATAGCCAATTGGTTTTGAGTTGGGAGCCCATAGTATAACCCGAATCTAACATTAATTAATATAATGTAGTACTTTTTTTTTTTAACTGTTTAAATTTTTTACTTTTTTTTTCTCCCAGTAGTACTTTAATTTAAAACATTTATATTCAAATTTGGTACATACTGTTTATTGACGAGCATATAAAGCAGCTAATTCGCTAAGTATAGTTTTGCGATTATAAGCAACGAACCTTACCTGATGTTGTAACTTTGTTTTCTTTTTTTTTTTGCCATACAAGAACTCTATGCAAAGTTTCAATACTCTTGGATAATTTTAGCTCTTAGAGATTATTGAGGATTCCTTATTCTATCACCGACATAAACTAAACATTATATAAATAAAGAAAAATTACCAAAAAATACATAAATTTTTTTGGTTTGCCGAAATAATATACGAACTAAATAGCTGATCAATAAATACTTCAATTTTTATTGACTTTCTAAAAAACCACAAACTTGTTGTTGACTTAACCAAAATAGCTTACCGTTAATTCATAGTAACATAATCATTAATAAAGCATTTAGTAAACCGTTAATCGAAACAATATCGTTTTAATTAAATTAAGAAAAACAAAAAAATCTGTTGCTTCTAGGAATTGAACTCGGGTTCAATAAGCCATAAGGAGAGGTTTATCACCATTGGGACGACACTGACATACTCTCAGTATATTATAACCAATAATACTAATTAAACCTATCTCTAACTCGTTTCATTAAAAATTAAAACAAATCAAGCACTAAGCTCTAACTCAGGTTGGACATATGCTAGCGAGAAGTTCGTCACCATTGAGACAGTAGTTCAACAATAATTTTACTTAAACCTTATTAATTATTTTTTCATTAAAAATGTTAAATTTATTCATATGTCACATAATTATAATATCAAATTTTTTGAATTTTTATATATGTATTCTTATGATTTAAATAAATTTAAATATGCTGACAAAAAAATTAGATAAAAATGAAAAACTTATTTAAAAATCAGGATATTAAAAATGTAAAATAACATATCACATAGTTATAATATCAAAATTTTAAGTTTTGACTTATTATATATATGTTCTTATGATTTAAATAAATTTGAATATGCTGACAACAAAAAAAATTAGATAAAAATGAAAAAAAAATATTTTAAAATCAGGATATTAAAAATGAAAAATAAAATGTAACATAGTTATAATATCAAAATCTTAAGTTTTCGACTTATTATATATATATTCTTATGATTTAAAATAAATTTAAATATCTGACACAAAAAATTAGATAAAAATGAAAAAAAATATTTAAAAATCAAAATATTAAAAATGAAAAATAACATACTAAATGAAAATAACATATTAAATTAGAATACATTTAAGTAAAATTATTGTCGAACATATGCCGATGTAATGCCACTGAGATGACAAACTCTTTGCTATCATGTGTCCAATCTGAGTTCGAACCTAGTATTCGACGTTTTTTAATTTTTAATGAAACGAGTCAGAGATTTGTTTAATTAGTATTATTGTTGAAAATATACCAATAGCATGTCAGTATCTAAGTGGTGACTAACCTCTTCCTATGATTTATTGAACCTAAGTTCGCTTTCTGGAACCAATAAATTTTTAATTTTTTTTCTTTTAATTTATTCACCAAACGAAAAAATTCAGATATTTTTTGGTAATTTTTCCAATATAATATGAAACACCTTGTAAATGATAAACCAATTAATCAAACCTTTAAATAAATAATTCCTTAGAAAAATCTTTAGATAAGAGATCATCAATTCTCATATAACGAGGTTAACTACTAAATTAATAAATAGCTGAAAGTTCCCAAAAAAAAAAATCCTGTAGGCTGACTAAATTAATAAATAAATAATGCGTGAATCAATAAACTAGGAGTGGGTAGGGAACAGTTTCGTGAGGCCCATCAGGCCATCACACTTGATGCACTCTCATTTCGCGTGCTTCTTCTTTCCTTTTCTTTTTTTTTTTCTTTTTCTTACCTATAGTATACATTAATTTCCAGGCTTGTTGTTTTTTTCTTTTTTGTGAACAGTTAATAAGATTAACAAGTCTGAAGAACTGAAATCATTGGGATATATATATATATACGAGCCATCGTTACTCATATCACAAGAGAAATTAATCGTTCAAAAAAAGAAAAGAGAACGTTTTAAGAAGATAAAATTTCTCGAGCATATCAAGCATTGTAGATTTACGTAAAACTTCCAATCAATTACATTGTCGCCAATTAGGTTGCATGTTTTGAGTTTCTTTTATTTACGAAGCTAAACACACAAAATACAAGGATTTCCCAAAATATATCCTACCGATCAGGCCCGGCTTTAGGCATGTACCAGCAGTGCAAATGCGTAGGGCCTTTTTTTTTTTTATCAGTTTTTCTTTATATTTTGGGGTCCTAAATTTTTATTTTTTCTACAAAAAGGGTCCAAATTTTCAAAATTGATAATTTAACACCCTACATTTTAGAAATTTTTTTAAATATATACAAGGCCCATATAAATTTTGAGACGGGCCTGCTACCGATACAGAGTCTGGGGTTATTATACGTACATATAATAATTAATAATCATGCAAACAAATAAGGTCCAATAGATGAGGAACTAATCCCATATCGTTTAGGAATTTATAAATAAAGCGTGAAAAAAGAAAAAAGAAATCGATAACGTCTTATCTCTTTGTTATTCCAAATAGCACTATTCCATATAAGAAGATACGTATTAGTAATTTTTTTTGCATTACTTACACTATAGATTTTAGGGCTGGACAAAATAATCAAATTCAAATAACCGAATCAAATTCGAACAGATAAAAAACTAGTATGAGTTTGGGTTCGAATCAAGTAACTGATATCTACTGAAATATTATTTATATTCAAAATCCACTAACACTTATAAATCCATATTTATATTAATTTAATAGTAGTTATCATATCATTTTAATTTACTTATCAATTATTTATTTATATGTAAATGATTTTTTGGGTTTTTCGATTATTTAAGTATTTTGTTAATATATGTCACGTTATTTTAGATCTTTTGGTAATCAAAGTATTAAAAACTCGATTAAAATCTGAAAAAACAAAAAATAAAATTGAACTCTTCGAAAGTATCATATGTTTCTTTCTAAATTTCTGTTTTTAATAATACTAATTCACTTTAACTAAGTATTGGCATGCATTAATATATTCTAATATATAATTTAGTAATAATCTAGATATATAAGGTAAGTTTTTTTTAAAGAAGTTGTAAGAAGTTTTCATGTGTACTTTTCTTTCTCTATTTTATTATTTTAATTTAATGACTTAAAAGTGATTTAATTTCAAAATTTACAATACTATTTATATATCCTTTGTGTTTCATGTTTTATGTTTTTTTTTTGTTTCGTGTTTTACATCAATTTAATACTTTCAAAGAAATTTCTATCATTTGATTGTTCTAATGCATTTAATTCATATTAATTTATAAGTTTGACCATAGATAATTTTATAGATTAATGTTAAAAAACATAAAGAAAAGTGTCATTTTTTCTCTGTTGAATGAATTTGAAAAAAAAAAAATATATATATATATATATATATATTATTTCTAGTAATATATGCTGTAATATTTCAGTAAAATTACAAAATAGTTTTCATAAATATACAATCTTATGAATTATATGAGAATTATAAATTGTAAAAATTTAATTGGCATGTAACTTCTAAATTTTAGAAAATTTTAAAAATGATTTACCTTCATTATATATAACAATATTTTATCTTTTAAAATTTTATGTATCAAATCATTTCCTCTCTCTTTAGTAAACCATTTGGCATATGTTTTTATATTTAAAAGAAAACTACAATTCTTTTTTTGAAATTGAAAAAATAATATAGATTTCATCGTTCTCTATTTTCAATTTTTAAGTAAATTTTCATATTTAATTTGTTTAATAACATAAATAAAAAGAATTTAATAGTGTAAATATTTTTCCATAAAAGTTTGTATTAAATTTCTTTAATGTCCACATTAAATTACAATGCATTCCATGTGCCACTTTCATTTTCACATCTGTTCATGTTTTTTTTCAAAATATTTAATTTATTGATTTATTTATTTTTAATTAATTTATTTCTATTTTTCAAATCTTTAATTTATTTTATTTTTATTCATTAATTTGAATTCATTTTTCTTAAAATAGATTTTTTTTTCTCTGGATTGGGATATAATTTAAAAATCTCTTATTTTATATAATAAAATAAAGTTTTATTGAAAAATGAGAAAAATCTCTTTAAAGAAATAAATAGAGAGAAAATAGTTTCATAATTGATTGTTTGCCAAAAAAGCTTTCAAATAATTAATAGAGAGAAAAAATCAAATCTAAGTTATGTTAATTGTGTTTTGCATTTATTTTATTTTATTTTTTATAATATATGTTTGCATGGTAATTTATTTAATACTATAGGTTGTCCATACATTGTAAAACATTTTTTTTAAAAACAGAAATTCTAAGATGAAAATAAAAATGTTATGAATAAATTATTATATATTTTCCAATATTAATTTAAAATTTATGTAATGCATAGATAATATTTAGTGTTAAATAATATAAATGAAGTGGACGAATCATAATTATGATTGTTTATCGTAGCACCTGAGGTGATACGACCGATCTCGATTCACCACTATTCAAGCGTTCCATCGTATTTAGGTGTGATCAGGGTTTGGTTTGAATTTATTTTATTCATAATAAATGGGCATTGATGCGAGTATAAAAATCGGCGTTGTGGTTTATCTAATTAATATAAGAGAATTTATTATATCTAATGAAGTAAACATATATGATTTATAAAGGGGTTTATTTTAGGACTTAAATAATAATAGAAATTTTTTTAAATAACCAAAAAAAAAAATTTTGCTGTCAGTTTACCATAAAATAAAAATCTAAATTAAAAAAAAATATCAAGAAAAACATGAAAATATTCACAAAAACAAGGAAATTAAAAGCAAACATATTAAGACTTAAGTAATATACCTAACAAGATCCTGTTCAACCAATTATAAATTTTCAACAAATTCTATTACTTTTTAACGCGAGTAAGAAAAATGAAAAAGGGTTGTATTGGATTAAAAATTTAAGAGATTTTGGTGTTTTTAAAAAATCATTTACTATTCAACTAATGATTTTTAAAACCTTTTCCAAATCATGTCTTATTGAACAAGAATTTATATAAAATTTTTTTAAAAATCACTTGTAGTCCCCTGTTATTCAATGAACAATATATAAAAACTATATCAAATCCACTATTATTAAAAGTTAAACAATATTTTGAAAGAAAAATTTGTAGAGTAGATTTTGGAAGACATTGCACTTGTTTTTAGTTAAAAATAATTTTTATAGAATACACATCTCTAAGGGTGTTATTTGGAGAGACTTCTGAGAAAAAAAAATCCAGCAAAAGAAAAAGTCTATTATGAAAAAAAAACATCTCAATTTTGGTTTCAAGTTTTGATTACACCAGTATCTTCTCAGTTTCTCCTTCTGACTTCTGAGTCCTCTTAGAAACTAAAACATTAAAGAAATTTTAATCCTTTCCAGTCTATTCGATAAAGAATTGAAAGGGAAGGATTAGAAAAACCTAGATTTTGTTTGATTCCATTCATAATTTATAAATTTATTCACTTCTTCACTTCTTCTTATGCTGAAATCTTATTCAAATTCTTCTTCTTCTCTATATGATCAAATCGTTTCTCTCTTAATCTTTATGCTAAAAATCATTTGTGTTTGTAAATAATTGTGTTTGGGAGTGGTCTTGGCCAACAATTTGGAGGTGGAAATCCAAATTGTAACAGCTGCAGATTTCATTGGCAGAATTATAACCATCTTGCCTATTCCGCAAACAATGATTCAGAAGCCCATCCCTCTTCCATAACATGCTCTCATTCTGTTACAAAAGTACAGTAGTTACTGCAAAATAGAAGAGTTTAAGCTTAGGAACTCATCAAATGAGTGTAAAGATAAGGTGGAAGTAGATGCACCAATTAGTGTGATCTTTGTCAAATTCATGGAATGGCTTTTCGTGTGACGAACTTATTGCAACTTTTGTAAGACCTCGTCTCCTCTGCTTTGGGATATGATCATTGTGTACAATTTTACTAATGAAATAATAACACATCATTCAGTTTGTGAGATACATGTATCTCTCCTTTGTCAGAATCACCTAAATCGGCCTGTTCATCTCGAAAAAATTAAACTGATACTATCCCATTACTATTTCGATTCTGATTAAATTTTATGTAAGAATATAAAACCAACCCAAACTCAGATCAGTTCCGAACCGAACCAATTCGATATTTTAAAAATATTGGTTTGGATCTTTATATATATTATTGAAACACCCTAAAACCTTACCCGATCTAATACCCAATTGCCTAAGACTATAATAGCTTTGTTCAAAAAAATACATAACGGGAAATTGAAAACTTTATTGTCTTGCTTGTCTACTGCAACGATAGTCAACATGCAACATGATGATATAATTGCAAATATGCAGTCAGATCTTTTCCGTTTTGAAAGATAAAAAATATGTATGAATAAATTTTGAAAAGCTTAAATAAACAAATTTGAGAGATGAATTTAATGAATGAAAACTGAAGAAACTAAAAAAAAAAAAATATAAACTACGACGATTGAAGTAGCAAATCAAATATTTTCACAAGAAAAGAATAGGATTTTGGAATAATAGTCCAATATGTTTATGATGACTTACTATCAAATCCTATAGAAGTAAATGCAAACTTATACTTTCACTTTGTTTCATAAAATTTGGTTTAGAAAAATTATGAAAGTAATAGCCTATTATTAG
Organism: Sisymbrium altissimum; assembly: GCA_900406495.1. NCBI lineage: Eukaryota > Viridiplantae > Streptophyta > Magnoliopsida > Brassicales > Brassicaceae > Sisymbrium > Sisymbrium altissimum. The sequence continues at coordinate 46,161 of OVBI01000404.1, forward strand.
GTTCATAATTTTTATACAAATTTTTTTGAAAAAGGAAGCAACTGTGTAAGTTTACATTTACATCTGTATCGCTGTGATAAATATGCCAGGTTCGGTATATCATCACTGCGATCGTAAATAACAATAAAAAATTAAACATCAATTGCAGTATCAGATGAATGAAAAGTAAAGAAAGTGTCACGGCAATTGTTTTCACAAGATTTGGCGGTGCCATTGGTGTTGCTGAAAAAAACAGCAGTAATTGGAATGAACGCTGCGATTAGTTTTACGGTGATTCTGTCATCATTCTCTATATTCTTAAGTAAGATTAAGTTAATTAGTTATAATTTCAAATTTTCAATCCTCGGTCGCTAACGTAGCGATAGCCATAGTATTCGAAAACAAAAATAGTTAGTGGTACTAAAAACAGTACTTTCATTTATTTGTACTATTAATCGTTGATTTTCTAATTATTATGTTAGTATACTGATTTCTCTTGCTTTGTGTATTAACTAAATCCAACTAGGTTCATTTTATTCCCTTTTTCAGGAAAAAAAAAAGTAGTGCAAGTGTAGACTTTTGTTTCGTTTTGTTTGGTTTGGTTATAATGTCAATCTTTACTTTACCTTTTTCTTTAATTTTAATCATATGTAGTTGAGTGAATCGGATAAAGAAGAGGTGAAATGGAATAGTGACGCACCAATGATTTGAAAGATCATATCATAGTCCATACCAATATTTGTCAAATCTTAATCATTATATTTTTTCTTCGGCATATAAATCATTAATTATATTATATAATAGACTCACTTTATTATTATTATTATTTTTCGGTCATAGACTCGTTTTATTTATCTCGCATCGAACAGTTTTTAGTTTTTACATACCATCTAATAAATTGAGTGATTTTATTATATGGTTAAAATTAAAAATGTATATGAGAGTGAAAAGAGAAGAGAGGAATAAGGAGAAAATATAATGTTTTCAGAGGAAAAATTAATTTTTAAGAGAGTATTATAGTTGATTTATTTGAATTTTGATATTTTTTTTTGATAATTTTTAAAAAGACTGAAAATAGTTATTTTCCATACATAATTTAGTATGTATAGAAAAAAAAAATTGAATAAATTTTTAAAAATAAAGATATAAATCCTAGTGAAATTCTGAGTATCACGAAAATTAAAAATAGATTGTATGAGGAGGCTCAATTGAAAGATACAAAGAATAAAGTGTGACGCTCTACTTCAAAGGATAGTACAGTGAGACATGATGGTTGGTCGTGTTATATAAATGGTGTTTGGAAAATATCTAATATTTTCTCAGGCCAAAGCTGATATTATATTAAAGAGGATGTGATGAAAAAAAGGACAAAATTTCATAAAAAACCAAGTAAGCATAATACTTTTATATGCAGAATTTGAAGTTTTAATTTGGAAAATGGAATGTATGAAAGATCTGTAATATCAACAAGTAGTTTTTGATATGAATTGCTCTAACCTGGTTAAGATTGTGTTTAATTATGGGAATTGGCTGGCTTTCATGATGTAAATAGAAGAATTTCATATATAAAAAAAGATTTCAATGTATTTTCCATCAAGGTTATTCCAAATGAAAAAAACGCAAATGCGAATAAAATGGTGCGCAGTATTAAAACTCTCATTTCTAAAGCTTTTTATAGTGACCACCGAATTAGATAAAAGAACCTCTCTAAACTAGTTTTTTTTTTTTGTTAAGATGTATATGTTGACAAAAAAAATCTAATTTGGTTAAGTATTGGTTATGATATATTACAATTCTGGTTTATAGAATATCATACTTGATAATAACTTATGCACAACATATGATGATACATTTATTTAAAATTATAATACAAACTATAAAAAATTTAGAAATTTAAAAATTTTAATATAAAAATTTTTTGTAGTAGGCATTGGTTTTTTATGAAGATATAGTACACATTATTTAAATTTTATGTATTTGTGAGTCAAATCAATATATGATTTAAAAACATAATATAAAATTTTTAATCAAAATATATTAATTTAAATTTAATTGAATGATGATTTGATCTAATTTGGTTTTAATTTTGGTACTACCATTTCTCAAATATGTGTATTTATTTGATTAAAATTCATTTTCATGATAATTTGAGTATATATAATATTGTATTGTGTTTGCATATATGATTAAATTTATAATATAAATTCTAATTTAAAAGTAAATAAATATGTGTTGTAAATGAATCAAATAAATATAATTTTACATAGTAAAATATAAATAAAGTAAACGATTTGAAGGATATCATATATAATTATTGTGGTGAAAAAATATAATAAAAAGTCTGATAAATGATTAACTTTAAATTTATGAATAAAAAAGGAATATAATTACTAATAGAAAATGAAATGTGTAGTTTAGGTTTAATAATTTTTTTTTGTAAGGATGAATATATGTTATATAAAGAAGAGTAAAAGAACATGAAATTTATTTTGATAAGCAAATAAATAAATAATTTGAGTGATAATATAAATATTTTGTTGTGTGAAAAAAATATTTGTATATAATAGTTTACCTCTAATAATATTTTTTTTTCAAAAGTTTAGAACAATTGATAAAAAAATTGAATTTACGATTTTTGGTTTGATAGAATAGTTTATATTTTATTATAATGAATACATAAAATATATATTATAAATAATATAAGAATACACATACTGTAATTATTTTAGTAAAAGAAGTTATTTTTCATATGTTTCTTGACAAAATTTTGATGATAATACATTAATATAATACTTTTATAAACTATATAAAATGGTAATGTTTTTTTTTACCAATATTTCTCTAATAATATATAAGAAAGAAATAAATATAATAATGACATGTAATGTAATTAATCTATTAAAGTAAGATTTTCTTATTAAAAATATGAAAGGCATTCTGATGATCAGTGGTGGAGCTAGAATTATATTATTCTTGAAAAAGATCATTTTTAAAAATAATTATATAATATAATAAATTTTTTATTTAAGATTTATTTTCTTAAAAATAAATTTTAAATTAAAACTAAAATAATATCAATGCTTTCATATATAACATAAATTGTATTTTTTTCTGAATAAAATTTGTATGTTAGAATCTTTGAAGAAAAATTAGGATATTTTCTCTTATATATCAATATATATATATATATATTTGATGATGTTTAATGATATATATATATATTTTTTAAATTGCTGAATGAAAAGATATAACTATATGAATATTACTTTTTTCTTCAAAATATTTATTTATCTAAATATATAGCTTAGTATGGATATAATATGGAAGAAAATAATAAGTACTGATAAAAATTTATATATACAAAAAACCTGAAGGAATTAAAAAAATATTCTGAAAAATATATAATAAATAAATGTTAAAAAAAATAAAGAGAATGGGTGAGAGAGAGACTTGAACTTGTTGGGAATAAAAAGTCAATTAAAGTATTTTTAACCAAATTAATCAACAATCATTAATATTTACATATGAAAAAAAAAATTATTAAACTTATAGGAGTCAGTTGGCCCTCTACTATCAACTTACCCCGCCATAATTGATATAACTGATGACACCACAATATGATATCTTTCCTGTATAAAGTTATACGTTCTTCATTCTCTTTCATCCACATTATTATAGAGATCTCTAATTTTTTGATATTTCATCACTCATTTTAATCAAAGAGACACCACATGATTTTAAATCTAATAATTACAAATAATTACAATATATTTGTACCAAAAATACTATAAATAACTAATAAACAAAAATACAAAATTCTGTTAAACAAATATGTATATATAAAATAAGTAAATCAAAATATAATAATAATATAAGCATCTTATATATTTTAAAAAATAATATAAAACAAACTAAAAAATAGAAAATAATTATCAATATAACTTCCAAGACAATAAAATAAATATGAGAAATAAATAACCAAAAATTAACAATATATCAGCTTATACAATCTAAGAAAATGATAAAATAAACTAATAAAAAGAGTATAAAATTCTCACTATAAATTGTATCGCACTAAAATAAATATCAAAATATAAATAACCATTATCCAAAATAAAATAAAAACAATCTAGACATCTTATATTAATTTTTTTAAAAAATAAATAAAAACCAAACAAACAATAGTAGATCATAAATTATACCATTTAATAAGCTTCATAAAAAGCATTACACCACAAAATTAAAATAAACATAAGAAATATTTAACAAAACAGAATCTACAACAAAATATTGAAAGTAACTAAAAATCAGTTAAAAATAAAATAATATAGCAAAAAACAAAGTAAATTAACCAAAAAAATAAATATAAGAAATAATAAAATAATAAAATAAACTAATAGATAATAGTTAACAAAACTTTCAATATATCATCCACTAACCTAAAATAAACATGCAAAATAAATAGTTATTATCCAAAATAGATAATAACTATTATCCAACATAAAAAAAATAACAATCTAGACATCTTATATAAAATTTTTAAAAAAATAAAAATAAAAACCAACCAAACAATAATAGATCATAAATAATAACATCTTATATAGTCTTTAAAACATAATAATAAATTAACCAAATAATAAAATGATAAATAATACTATTTAATAATTCTCATAATGAAATATAAAATAAATATATATATTTATGAAATTCTTTTGATAACAAAATAAATTTAAAATTCTACTATCATTTATTTTTTCACCCGCCTGTAGAGCGGGTTAATCTCTAGTGCATATAATAAAAATGTGAATGTAAAGTTAATTTTTTTAAATAATCCTCAAGTATATATAAGAGAGATATATTATATATCATATATACACTAATTTGTATCAGTCCTGTAGTTATCTTTTGTTTCCAACGTAATGACTAATATTATCATGATGGTTGAGTAAAAATAATTACTTTTTCCTTAAATTTTGAAGATATAAGTCGATTTAGAAGCTGAGCAATTTAACAATAAATATTAAACTGTGACTAGTAAATTTGGTAAAGTAAAAGTAAGGAAATAAAAATATTATCTAAAATAAAATTAGTTGAGTCAAACTTTTATTTTTTTAATTTAAAATAAATGTTTATTCTACTTTTTCAGTGTTCTTTTCTTTTTGAGCTGACAATCATTTTCAACTAATTTTCATTTGAATGGAGAAGTAATAACTGAATTGAGAGTAAAATAAGAAAGTTGTCTTTTCATTTCCTTCAATAAATACATTTTAGTCAGAGCCTTCATGAATTTAGTTCTTTCACCATAAAATTAAATATCTATTGTTACAAACGTCACATTGAGGGTCCAATGGTATTTGACTATTAATTGTGAGTAAGCTTACAGTTTTACAATTTGCATGCGTAATAGAGAATCTTTTTAGCCGCAAAGATAAATGTGTATTATTACGTCAATCAACACTTTTAGACCGATTAATAATTTGCTTGGTTGGGTTGAATTGCATATAAGCGTGACGACAAATTAATCATTAAAAGAAAATTTACATCAAATCTAATATTTTTTGTTTAGGTAATTTTCGTCAACATGGAGGGACATTAGTAGTCTAGCAAAATAAACAAATACATGAAATCCCAATAAATACGGTATATAACTTTTTTTGGATGATTTTCTAACTTTCAAGTCAAATTTTACAGAGAAAAAACTAAAAAACGATATAAAAAACTAGAGATAATTAGAAAAAAATAGAGAAATGATAGTGTTAGATTCAATGGTCTACAAAAAAAGAAAGATATATTGAATTAAGTAGTTTCTGGTGGCTCTTTGAATGCAAAGCGAGTTTTACCTCTGTCATGATGGAATGTTAGGTCATGAATTGTAATTCGCATCGGATATGGATCACTTGGGTTGATAAGGTACGATGCATTCAGGTGCTTTTCACCTGCCATTTTGGATTGTTATACTATTTTTTGACAAATGTTTTTTTCTTTGTTTAGAGTATTATAGAGTCGTATTAATAGTGGGTCTTGCGTCGCAGAACTTGGCATTGGCTCCCTATACCTCCTCACTGATAAATTTTCATTAATTCGTCATTTTAACTTATCATTAATCAATTATGTGGATAAGTATCTTCTGAGTAGCTAATTTACTTGACGAAAAAGTTCAAATGTATATTTTCTATTAAATATTTGTTTCTTAAAGAGATATTCTGTTCTTCAGGGTATATAGTCTATCTCTAGAGTGAGAGAATATACATGATTCCATCTTCTGGTACCAAAAGAGAATGTTATTCCTAAACTTATTTTCTCCTGATATATCCATCTCTGCATGACTACTCATCTCCTAATACTGTTTATTTTAGATAACATGACACATAGATAGGTTTAGGTTTTCTGGCCTTTCTGGTTTAGCTATTAGATTGCCTGGCCATCTAGTCTTTAGCCGATCTCGAGTCTAAAGGTGTGATCATTCTGTCAAAATTTGAGGAGTTATTCCTAAACTTATTTTCTCCTGATATATCTATCTCTGCATGACTACTCATCTCCTAATACTGTTTATTTTAGATAACATGACACAGAAATAGGTTTAGGTGTTCTGCCCTTTCTGGTTTGGCTATTAGATTGCCTGGCCATCTAGTCTTTAGCCGAACTCGAGTCTAGAGGTGCGATCATTCTGTCAAAATTTGAGGAGTTAAAGTTAGATAGTCTGACTCACTAAATTACTTAAATGATAGTAGCTCAATGGTTGTAAGAGTTATTATTCACAACATATCGTTTTTTTCTATGATAGAAACAAAAATCATCACTTAATCTCACTATTTGAATTACCTTTGTTTTTTCCTAATTAAAAATCAACTATTGACAAAAGATAAACTTTATATAAAATTTTTAAAATGGAATAACTCTAGAATTTTGTAAATATTATTTTGAAGAAGTTAAGATATCTGAAAAAGTTAGTGCAATGAAGTATGAACAAAACAAAGATGTTATTTTAGTTACTTTTAGTTTATATATTTACCCCCATTTACATAATAAACACCAAAAATCGAAATTATTTCCTGTCAGTATATCAAATTATTAAATCTCCCATAAAAATATGACATATGGCACACAAACAAAAATAAATAATGCAAATATGCAAGTAAGTACCTAGAAAATATTTTTGGCATTATAATTATATTTTAAAATATTGATCACTGGAGCCACGTCGTCAGTCCAAATATTCGCCAACTATATAACAAACAAACACTCACTTCTTCTCTTCTCTCTCAAGCTCTCTTCCCCAAATCGTCAGATCTCCACGTCAACAAATCGCCATCGCGTATTCGCCGGAGAAAAACGAGAAACCTTACCACCGTCAAAACATCATGATTCCTTACGCCACAGTCGAGGAAGCTTCCTTCGCGCTTGGACGAAACCTCACGTGGTTAGAGACAGTGTGGTTCGATTACTCCGCCACAAAGTCAGATTACTATCTCTACTGCCACAACATTCTGTTCCTCTTCCTCGTCTTCTCGCTCGCTCCTCTCCCTCTTGTTCTCGTCGAGTTAGCTCGATCCGCTGCTGGATGGTTCGATCGGTATAAGATCCAACCTAAAGTAAGTTACTCCTTGTCCGAAATGTTCGGGTGTTACAAAGACGTCATGAAGATGTTCATCCTCGTCGTTGGTCCATTACAACTCGTTTCATATCCTTCGATTCAGGTAATCTCCGAAGCTTCTTGACAATATTTGGTGTCACATTCCCAAATCTTGAAAGTTCATCACATTACTGCGTTATTGGTTCTTGAATTTTTTTTTTTTATGTAAACAGATGATTGAGATACGATCTGGTTTACCATTACCAACAGTTACAGAGATTCTGCCACAGTTAGTAGTCTACTTCTTGATAGAAGACTACACAAATTATTGGGTACACAGATTCTTCCACAGTAAATGGGGATACGAGAACATTCATCATGTTCATCACGAGTACACAGCTCCAATAGGATACGCTGCACCACATGCACATTGGGCTGAAGTGTTGCTTCTTGGGATCCCAACGTTTCTTGGACCAGCGATTGCTCCTGGTCACATGATAACCTTTTGGCTGTGGATAGCTTTAAGACAAATTGAGGCTATAGAGACTCACAGTGGGTAAGGGCGTGGTTTTAAAGAAATCAAATAACAAATCTCTTTGCTCTGCTTTGCTTTTCTATTCGTTACTTTACAGTTTTATACACTTTTTCTTTATTATATAAATATAAATATGTGACTGCATCATATCAATTGTTTTTTTCACAGCTTTCCTTAGTCAGTCTATGAATATATCATTATATAAAGAGGTCACGCTGTGTAGATTCAATAGTGGCTCACCTTTTTACAACTGGGGATGAGTTAGGTATTAGGTTTTTTCTGATAACTTTCTTAGGCTTTTTAAAGCTATTTAGGATTGTTTAAGATACCTTTTGGTGAACAATTAGATAGGCTTATTTCTTTTTATATATAATAAACTTTTGGAGTAACCCAAAACAGCTATACCTTAGTCTCTTGGGATTTTACTATACGCTCCTGTGAGAATGAGAAATGTTTTTTTGCTTGCTTGAAATTACAACGTATCTCGATTGACCATATTCACTTTGCTCCATTGCAGATATGATTTTCCATGGAGTCCAACCAAATACATCACTTTCTACGGTGGCGCTGAGTACCACGACTACCATCACTACGTTGGAGGACAAAGCCAAAGCAACTTTGCTTCAGTTTTCACTTATTGTGATTACATATATGGAACTGACAAGGTAAAGGTTTATCAAACTTTCGATCATAATTTCACTAGTTGATCACCGATTCTAATATTTTGTATTTCTATTTTTCTCATCATCAGGGTTACAGATTCCAAAAGAAGCTTCTTGAGCAGGTAAACTCCACTTGGTCTTTTGCTGATCTCTAGAATAAGAAACTATAGACTTCGAAATGTTTATAATAACGGTGATTTTCATAAATGTAGATCAAGGAGTCGTCCAAGAAGAGCAACAAGCATAACGGAGGAATCAAATCGGATTAGTAAAAAAACCGGGGAATAAGTTTAAAACCGGTCAAAAGAAATGCTAAGTTACGTGTGGACAAGTCGTAGGCAAATCTAGTCAGCTTCACGAAACAGAAAAGGGGAGTAGTAGTCGTTGATATATTTCGGGTGTGTCTTATCTTACGTCGTCAAAGTTGTTACTAACTGCCTTTTTATTATTAAGCTCACATAAAAATTGCTGCTTCCGACAATTGTGGGCCATGATATATATAAGTGTGTCGGGACTGGGTTTTTGCTCTTTTCTCGCATATTTTTATATTCTGTTTCGTCTTGAAGAAGAAAGAAGATGTCATCAAAGGCGTGTTTGTTTGTCCTATTAAAATGTCTCTGTTCGCGCGTCTCTTTTGTTTATTACCACTTTGGTAAGTAGTAATAAAATATATTGTTTACTTAACCGCACAAAACAACAAGCCCGTCTAGCTCAGTTGGTAGAGCGCAAGGCTCTTAACCTTGTGGTCGTGGGTTCGAGCCCCACGGTGGGCGATCTTCTTTTGTTGCATATTTCATTTTTCCACACACGGTAAAGGAAACGAAAATTCAAGAAGCAAACCATTAGTTTTTTTTTGTAGTCAAACGAAGCAAACAAAGAAAATGTGTTTTATTTACATAAGGAGGATGGATAGTCACCATTTTATTTCCAAAACAAAAATCGATACCCACAATAAGTTGTCTAAAACGACAGAGAAACCTCTTCCAAAGCAAAAACAGGAAACTAAATGTCGATATCATCCACTGAAATCTCCTCTTCTTCATTTATTTGTTTCATTTTCTGCACATAACAGAAACACATTGTGTTAGTCATTAGACAGAAACAAATTGTGTTAGTCATTAGACAGAAACACATTGTGTTAGTCATTAGACAGAAACACATTGTGTTAGTCATTAGACAGAGACACATTGTGTTAGTCATTAGACAGAGACACATTGTGTTAGTCATTAGACAGAAACACAAAGAGAGCGTTTGGGCGTCGGAAAGAACCCATACCGTGAGAAAAGTTTGGGGATCAAGGAAGCTGGATGACCCTAATATAACTTCTCTGTCAAGCTTTTCCGTAAGTTTATGGCAAACCCTTAACTGCAACAACCAAAAATGTATCACTAACGTTTGGTTAACCAATTGATGATTTCTCAGACCAGCCTAAAAGTATTCCAGTACCTCAGATCTCGTTGCTCCTCCTACAATGAAGACGAAAATCCGCTGTCCCTTTTTCTTGAATCCGCTAGATGCTCGTCCTAGAACCGAGTCACTGAAACAACATAGAGCGATTAAATCCCGGTGCGAATCGAGTCAATGTTGATATCACCATATCATCAATAACATGCTTATTATCTTTGTATAGATTTGGCCAACTTTTGTGGTTTTTCATGCAATTTATTGAATTTTAAGTTTTTCAGATTCAAGATAAACTGTCAAATAGTTTCAAGAATACACTAGCTCTCAGAAGACCAACAAACAAGAGACTGAAAAATGAAATTACCTGAAATATCCATCATCAGAAAGATGGCGTCTTGCCCAAGTTGGTGTTCGTCTTGAATGAGGTTGCAACACCGGACTCGCTGATGGAGATTGAGAGCCAGAATAAAAGGTTGGCTTTGGTTCGTTCATACAAGGGTAGTCTTGTTTTGGTAAATGACCTTTGTTAAGTTTCTCAATGAGTTCCTGAAAAGATATTACCCACAAATACAAAGATACCAAACATGTTAACGATTTGTAACGAAAACATATAGATAAAGTGAACGGAAGATGTAATTTAGACAAAGATAAAGACCTCTACGATTGGATAAAATCGAGATAGTTGCCATGTTTGAGTTTCACCAACCCGGTCTTTTCGAGCAGCTCGCTTCTTCTGATTCACATGGATTAAAAGATTCCAGGTATTAGATTTTCAGGTAGAATCTCAGTCTTACACACTAATACAAACAATAATGAGGATAAATACATACCTTAAGAACATCAAACTTGAGAGGGAAAGATCCTGTTGTGCTCCTTTTAGACTCCGTATGTACCGGTCCAAGTAATCTCAAATTGTTCACAGCTACTACATCATCGCCCGGTAATTTTGCTAGCTGAAGGATTTAATCAAGTTGTAGAAAAGCTCAAAAATCATAATTAATAACCTAAGCTTCAAGCCTTTTTGGAGAGAAATAGTGTTTATTACCTCCATCATCTTTCGTCCCTTTTCACCTTCAAACTTCTTGGGGTAAATTGCCGCAACAATCATCATTAACCGTAGCTTGCTTTCATGGTTTATAACCTGGAAATGTTGATCATTTCAGAACAACAACAATCTTCTGATGTCTGAAACTGAAAGTAAAAAAGCAGAGCATTTTACGTGGTTGGTGCTCAAGAATTTGATGACGTCTTTTCTTCCGGCATCCCCAAAAACAAGGTCCTGCTCGAGCTGCCCTAGATCTCTTAGACCTTGCTCCATTATAGTTCTGTTAATTGTTCTAGCAATCTGCAGTGACATTAACCATAATTATTTTATAAAGAACAAAGGATCTACCTTGTCACGTTAAACTAATCAACTTGCAATATTAGAATACTTAATCGAACTTTCTTCCATGGTTTAATGATATAAGCTTTAAACTGACCTCCACATGAAGAGAGAGCTTGTCAATTTGCTCACTGTACTGAGGCAAAGCGTGAACCATCTTCTGCAAGTCTTTTGATGAAAGGTCACCAAAGTCTCTGAATACAAGAAGTCAATAAATTAATCAGAAAAGCTCTAATGGATGACTTGAAACAAGAACAAAGACAAACGGGGAACTACTTTGAACTGTGTTTCAATTGCGCGGCTTTGTTCTTGGACACGAAGTTTGTCATCTTCTCATGCAATCTTTCACTTGCCTGAACAAAAAAGAACAGATTACTACCAAACAAATCCACATAAATGACATAATCCCCATGAGAAATCTTAAAAACAGAGAAAGAGGAGGCAGATAATATAGTAAGACATACATCTGCAATATGAACATCACGAAGCTCCACCCAAATGGGATCTTCTTCATCTAAAAGAACCTCTTTCTTCTCAGGATTATCACCAGTTTTACTCGGAACCTATACACTAAGAAATAAAAGGCAAAATTACCATATGCTGTAGTGATGAGCTACAACCAATTTTTAGAATATTTTGAACGCAAAAACCAAAATGTCACCTCGTGTGTGTATTTGTTTCCTTCCATTTTAAGCAAATCGTGGCACATCGCATCATATGTCCACTCATGAATGAGAGGTGCGATCTAAGAAGAACAAACAGGTTATTCTATATATATAACTATGACATTTCAAGCAGAACTGAAAGATAATTGTCTCTGTGAAAGATCCAGACCTGGTCTATGGATCGATCCAGGATAAGTAGTTCACAAGTCTCAGTCTGAGGAAAATCTTCGATTGTCTGTTTGTATCTTGCCAGACAATTCCATACACTAGCAGCGAGCTTTGTAGGAATCAATTCTCGGTAGGTTGTCATTGTTGTGGCATCAAGAGCTTTGGCTCCACGGTAGCGCACAAAGGGGTATTCCTGTATACCAGAAGAGTTTAAAGATATAAGCGTCTTAGGAATTTCATGCCAAATCAACAACAAAGCTTTTGATTTCTCGTACCCTTAGTGAGGCCAGTACTGTAGCAATGCGTTTAGCTACCACATTCAAGCAAGCATCTGCTCTCTGATGGTTTTCGTCGTCGCTGTAAAGTTCTTCTAGAGCATTTTCGTTATTCGTAACGAAACTCTGCAAAGACATGATACATAGGAGGAATTATTGAACAGGTTTCGATATAGAAAGAGAACAAAAATGTTGTTCAAACACATTCTCTGTCATATTGACAAAGTGTATTTGGTAATGTCAAGCCACACAAACTGCAGAGTTTCTGAAGTCAGTTCTTAAGTTGTTCTAAATCTATATGTGAGTTTTGCCTCGAGAAAGGAAACCAATAAGTTGATACGTCTAGCATAAAACTCATTATTAGATATCACCATTGTCAAACTATGCAAATCTTGAGGAATATACAGGATACCTGGCTGTCCATGCTTATGTACTCCAAGTTCATCTGCATATTATGAGAATTAAATTTTACATCATCTTAACTATTTAACTTAAGGAAAGTGAGAACAAAAAATATGAGTGGTCATATGGAAGCAACCTCTTTCAATGCGCCAATTCGTTTCATCGCTCTCATGTCCTTCCTAATGAGAGCAACCAAGCTTCTCGAAACAGGAGAACTGAAGAAAACGAAAGCCCTATAGAAAAAGATTAATCATTTCAGACAAGACATAGTCCACATATAGATATAGAAAGTTATGAAATAGGAAGGAATAGTTCAGATACTTCTTGTAAAGTGGTGATTTTCCAGTCATATCTGACAAAAACGCAGAGACACTGCAAAAGAACAAAAAAACCAACCAGCTTCAGAAAATCTATTTTTATCTGCGAGAAACTGATTTCAACCATCTCAAATGGAAGAGTGTTTACTTTGCTTCGGTTGGTTGAATAAAGTATATAGCTTCCATGGAAGTCATAGGTTGTCTCTGTTTAGTTATAACCTCAACCACTGAAAAAAAAAATGAAACAAAAACATCACAAAACATTTCCACAGAAAAGAACGCCAATATCTGAACAAGATAGTTCCTTACAAGAAATGCCTTCTTGTGTGATCTCAGACATTTTGCAAGCAGATGACATAATCTTCACAGTGAACTTGTCCATAACAAGTACCTAATATACACATTTCCAAGTTCAGGGAATCTAAAAGGGTAAAGTTAAATTAAGCAATTTTTATAATAAAAAAGAAATTACCTTCCAAGTGGATTTGGAGCTCCCATTTCTCTCAGGCCTAAGCATTTCATACAATAACCCTGAAAATCAACAGTGACAAAAATTGATCGAACTTTTATAAAATTACCAAAAAAACCTGAGTTTGATTCCAATTAACAAAACATGTGATTCGAAACCCATAAACCCCTTAATAAGACGCACACACGATTCCTCTCTAATGAAATCAAAACGAAACCCTAGAATCCAAACAGCCTGTCGAAAACCTTATCTCATTCCACAAAAATTGGTAAGAGAGAAAGAGAAAAGAGAAAAGAGAACTCACTCTCTCGGGTGATTTGCCTGAAAGTCTTGTGATCTCCGCCGTTGGAGAACGACGATCCAGAATCGGAGAAAGACATGTCTTTGTCAAAAAAAAAAAAAAACAAAATCGATTTTTTGGTAATTATTGTTAAAGAAGGAAAATTCCGAAACAGATTCGCGAAGAAAAAGAAGAAAATGTTTTTTTTTTGGAGTTTGGAAATCGTGGATCGGAGAGAAAAGGAGGAGAATCTAGGGTTTACTTGGTGACGAAGACAAACGTGAAAGTAAAGAAACTTGGCGCTTTTAGATTGTACGGTTATATCTTGGGTCGGCTCCAAGAGAGAGCGAGCCCATGAATTTTCAAAGTTTGAACGAGTTTTCTCTCAGACGTGGTTGAAAGTCAACAAAATTAGGGACAGAACAATTTAATACACTTTTTATTTGGTACAATTGTGAAATAACCCTCAAAGTTATCTAAATTTACTAAATGAGACATTATCTATAGAAAATATAAACTTTGTCCTCCTAATATTAAAAAATTGATATATTCCCCCTGGTCAAACACTTTAGAAAATTCTTTGATGGAATAGAACACTTTCTGTGTTGCGGAAGTTTATATTATAGTTTGATATTTGTTTTAATTTTCACTAGATGATGAATTATTATCAAATTGTAATTAATTTGAGGGTTTGTTTACAGCTTTTTCCTTAATATTATGCCGTTTTAAGTTGATAGTTAGGACTGTGCCTGAGCACAAATCAATTAAGAATTATCTTGAGGGCTAATAGGTTTAATACATATTTGTGAGCCAAAGTTTCAATAAAATTATTTAGTTCAGATGGTTTGTAACATGTTGATAGGGATGAAAAGATATGGATTCTATCCTGTATAGTTACCAATTTAGGACCGAATTTTTTTTTACATTTCTTTACTTCTAGTATGAGAGAAATCTCAGAACCAGTTATGTTGATAGTTCATCTTTATTCATGCCACTTTACTCAGTTCTTAATCTAACAAAACAGTTCAACAGAAATTAATTTTAGATAAGTTAAGATAATTTTTGATCATGGTCAAATTTATCAAACATATTTTACCAAATTCTAACACATAGAAGATTGCCATTAATTATCTCTGTAACAAAATCTCATGATAGAATAACATATCGATGTGTTCATGTTCCTAAGTCCTAGCAAAGAGATATTATATTGATTTATTATCTACCACACAATCAGCACTACTTAAAGTCTTATTATTCCCTTGTCCAGAAAAAAACAAAGCTCTTGCTAATACCAAATGCACAATTTTTTTTTGATAATTTTTTTTTTTTTTAAATGAAATGCACAACTTTCATATGACTACCCTCCTTTAGCTTGATCCAAAGTTGTCAAACCTTCCATAATCAGCTCGCTTCTGGGTATCTTCTTCTTTGACCGCTTCCACCGCATGAAAAACACAATCATATATACAAAAATAACGGTTAAAGCCGACCCCACTCTTATCGATAAGTACCACATTGTATCCGGAGATATAATAGACATTGAGACTAAAGTAAGAAACGTGGAGAGGGACCATTATCCATAGAAACAACCACATATAGTCTTCTCCAGCTGGTAACAAGCAAAACGCTAAGATGATCGCTCCTTCAAAAGCCATGATATTCACAATCCTCAGGACATGGAAATATCTCATTTTCATCACCACCGTACCAACACTTTTCTTACTTCCTTCCTCTACATTGCTTTGGTAAACACCTCCTGGTGGCTGAAGAGCTGTATTATAAGTAGTTGTGATTATCAGTGCAGCTATCACTAGAAGTGCACTACGTGATCCATCTGATATTTGATTCCTACACCGCGCTGCTTTTGTGAACAAATGCTCCATGAAACTGATCGATGATCTCATTAGTTTTGACACTTTTTTGGATTTAGGTAATGAGTTTGCGCCTTCACCTCCCGATTTTCGTATGGTTTCTTCGATTTCTCTATTCATATGATCTTGTTGTTGATTTTGCGAGATATCTAGAGCGGTTAAACCATTCTTGTTATAGATGTTTCGGTTCACCGTTCGAGATGCTAGCAAAATCTTTATTGCCTTGATTTTATTTTGGTATGCTGCTATGTGCAAGGCTGTGTTACCATTTTGATCGCGTTTGTTCAACACTTGCATTTCTAGCCTTTTGGTATCTATCTGACGCAATCGTTGCACCCATCCCACGAGTACTTCGAGTTCTTCATATATGTCATTCGTTATCGCAATGTGTAAAGCGGTCTCGCCGTTCACATTCACATCTTTAACGCAACTGGGACACGCCAAGAGGATCCGTCATAAGATCAATCTCTCCTCTTCTCACTACCATATGAAACGGCGTCGTACCTGTTATCAGTATGAAGCTTTATCTAGTCTAATCACAAGAAACGTCTTATAACATATGGCCTGACTACTGTTGAAAGTAGTTGGGGGACGTTAATGAAGAAAGAAGAAATATACCTTCTTTTCCTCCAAGACGAACTAGATCAGGATCAAATTTGACTAACCCAAGAGTTAGCCTTGTTAAATTTTAACAATATGCATTGAGAATACAAAGTTAAATCGTGGAAAACGTAGCAGGACCGTCCAATTTGAAAATATATTCGTTACGAAACATATCAGAGAGGATTAATTTTCATAGTTGAACACCTTTTCTTCTCTCTCTCGTGACGAATGCTCTCGACAAATCTTCTTCTTCGACGATTTGTACAAAGCGGAACAGTAAGTTTATCGATTTCTCTCTAAAGAATATGTATACATCGTGAATTTTGGTTTTTGTTTGTTATTCTTATCTTCTTGTTTAGTGTTCGCGTGAAAATTGATGCGATCGACTCCTCTTTTTAGCAATTTTGTTTTAGAATTTCAAAGTATGGAATCTTTTGAGTATGGAATCTTGAATTCTTGAATTCATCATCTTTTGCTAGACTTATATTAGATTTGAGGTATTTGATTATGGATCTGGAATTAAAATTGGTTATATATATAAACGAAATAAGTAGATGCTTACATATACATACGTTCATATCTTTGCTGATTGCTTATATATTCTTTGTACAAGTGTAGAATTACAAACTGAATAGATGGAAATAGAACATTGAGATTACTTTAATTAAAGAGTTGATTGGACTAAGACATTTGGAAGAGATTTTGTTTATGGGTTCTAAGACTCTTCTTTTAGCTGTAGAGAAAGTAAATAATGTTTCTCACTTGAAGCCTCTCTCTGTTTTGTTTCTCTTTACAGGGATGTTTATGTGGAGAAGCCATCACTGACAATTCTTTGAGTTGAACAGCTAAAACAAGTATACGCAGCAGCTAACAGATAAGCTCTTTTACTTTTGCTTTTACTGCCAATTCTTATGTTTGTTTTAGTTTTATCAAACCCCAAAAAAAAGATCATAGGTAGACACTTATCGCATAGTGGTAGTGGTTTGCCAGATTCTTGTTTTGGAACATTGTCCCGTTGTGTGATATTTAGACCCAGAGCAAATTGCTAGTATTGGTTGGTAGTGCATGTCTAAAGTAAAGGATGTTTGGGGATGGAAAGTATGACATTTTTTAAGTACCAATGGCTTACGACCAACGGCTTAAATAAGTAAAAAAACAAGTCTTTAGACAGAGACTGTGAATTTGTTGGATGGATAGAACGACCAACAACTTTCAAAAAATCTTTATACAGACAAAGACTATGATGTTGGATGGATAAAACGACCAACTGCTTACATAGAGTCTTTAGCTAGACTCTTGTTTGGGGACATTGTCCAGTTGCATGATGCCTATACCCATAGAAAATTGCAACTGTTGGTTGGTAGTGCATGTCTAAAGAAAAGAATGTTGGGGGATTGGGGATGGAAAGTGTGACTTTCTTAAATACCGACGGTTTATAAAAACACCAACGGCTTAAAAAGAAAAAAAAAGAAGTCTTTAGACAAAGATTGTGAGTTTGTTGGATGGATATAACGACCAACAGCTTTCAAAAAGTCTTTATACAGACAAGGACTATGATGTTGGATGGATAAATGACCAACAGCTTACATAGAGTCTTTAGCCAGATTCTTGTTTGCAGACATTGTCCAGTTGTGTGATGCCTAGACTCAGAGAAAATTGCAACTATTGGCTGGTAGTGCTTTCAAAAAATCTTTATACAGACAAGGACATGATGATGTTGGATGGATAAACGACCAACTGGTTATATAAAGACAAATTCTTTGATTGAAAAGAGTCCTTACTAAGTACCCACGGCTTGCAAACAGTCAAGAGACTGTGATTGAATAGAGACATTAACTATACTAAGTACCCACGGCTTGCAAACAGTTAAGAGACTGTGATTGAATAGAGACATTAACTCTACTAAGTACCCACGGCTTGCAAACAGTGTTTAGACAAGACGCTGTGATGGATCAAAACGACCAACGGCTTACAAACAGTATTTTAGACAAGAGGCTGCGATTGACCAAAATGAGCCAATGGCTTATAAGAAGGTCTTTGGACAGAAAAGACTGAATGTGTTGGATGGATACAACTACCAACGGCTTACAAAAAAAAGTCTTTAGGCGGACAAAGGACTATCAATTTGTTGGATGGATAGAATAACCAACGGTTTATAAAAAAAAAGCTTTAGATAAAAGGCTATGGAAGTAGTGGGATGGACAAAACGACCAACAGCTTACAAAACACTCTTTAGACAAAGGCAATGAAAATGTTGGATGGATAAAAATGATTGACGGCTTCTTTGAGGCAATGACTGTTATTAGTTACTTCACTACCCACGGCTTCGAAAATGTCTTAACACAAAGACTATTATACTTAAGTTACCAAAATTCTTCTAAAGTGAGCTAAGAAACTGTTGGATGGATGAAAACGATCGACAGCTTCTTTGAGGCAATGAGTGTGATTACCTCACCACCCATGGTTTCGAAAATGTCTTAAGACAAAGAGTATTATACTTAAGTTACCAAAACTCTGCTAAAGAAACGAATCCATACTCTGCTAAGTACCCACGATTTACAAGAAAAATGTCTTACGGCAAAGACTGTCATTTATAGAGTCGATACTCTTCAGACAAAGACTCTTAATCTGTTCTGGCCCACCTCAAAGAGAAGCTTAGCCAACGAGTAATTGGTTGGCAAACAAACTTCTTATCACCAGCAGGTAAAGAAATCCTTCTCAAAGCAATAGCAATGTTACTCTCCCCGCATACACTATAAGTTGTTTCCAACTTCCCACGACTATATGCAAACAAATCGTGGTGATCATGGCTAATTTCTTGTGGAAGAATAAGAAAGATTCAAAAAGAATGCATTGGAGAGCTTGAACCAAGTTAGCAAACCAAAGAGTGAGGGTGGATTAGGATTCAAGGACCTTGAACTTTTTAACTTAGCTCTATTGGGCAAGTAATTATGGAGAATGCTAACACAACCGGCATATCTGATGGCAAAGATGTACAAGGCTAGATATCAGAAAGCTGATCCTCTCACTGCCCCTCTGGGTTCAAGACCCTCGTATGTGTGAAGAGCATTCACGTGGCACGGGAGGTTCTGAAACAAGAGATCGAAGCCTAACAAAGAGATATGCTTCATATTTTACAATGATTAATTACAATAGACGCTAGTTACTGTCTTAATACTGCTAAACAGTAAATTAAACACATCTCACTTCACTACATTCCTTTAGCTTGATCCAAAGTTGTCAAGCCTTCAAGAATCAACTCGCTTCTTGGTTCAGGTATCTTCTTCTTAGATCGCTTCCATCGCAAGAAAAACACAATCATGTAAACAATAACAACAATTATAACCCAACCAATACTGAGCGGTAAGTACCACATTGTATCTGGAGATATAACAGACATTGAGACTAAGTACGAGACATGGAGAGGCACCATTATCCATAGAAACGACCACACATATTCTTCTCCAGCTGGTAAAAAGGTAAATGCCATGAGACCCGCTCCTTCGAAAGCCATGCTATTCACGATCCTTAGAACATTGAAATAATTCAGGTTCATCACAACTTTACCAACACTCTTCTTACCACTACTACTACTTTCCTCAGCATTGCCTTGGTAAACACCTCCAGGTGGTTGAAGAGCTGTCTGATAAGTAGTTGTGATTATCAGTGCGACTATCACTAGAAGCGCGCTACGTGATCCATCTGATATCTGATTCCTATAACGAGCTGCCTTTGTGAACAAATGCTCCTTGAAACGTATAGGTGATCTCAATATTTCTGACAATCTCTTCGACTTTGGTAGATTATTTGCGATATTGCCTCCTGATTTTCGAATGGACTCCTCAATTTCTTGATTCCTATGATTATGTCTCTGATTTTGCAAGATATCTAGAGCGGTTAAACCATTCTGGTTATAGATGTTTCGGTTAACCGCTCGAGACTGTAGCAAAATGTTAATTGCCTTGGTTTTATTTTGATATGCTGCTATGTGCAAGGCTGTGTTACCATTGTGATCACGTCTGTTCAATACTTGCATCTCTAGCGATTCAGCATCTATTTGACGCAATCTCTGCACCCATCCCACGAGTACTTCAAGCTCTTCATTTCTATCATTCATTACCGCAATGTGTAGTGGACTCTCACCATTCACGTTCACATCGCTAACGCAACGAGGACAAGCCAAAAGGAACTCCGTCATAAGATCAATTTCTCCTCTTCTTACTAACATATGAAACGGCGTCGTTCCTATTTAAAAATAAAAACATGAACCTCTTACACGCACAAATCACACCAAAATAAATACATAAAAATTGTTTAAGTTTGTTTTAAGATTCATAGATCACCAGAGCATGAAAACTACTACATTTTTTATCAATGTGACTCAAATTCAAGACATAGTTTACTCTTCCATATATAAATTTATTTACCAAAAATTATAACTATCTTAAATTGCATGGCCATTTGGTCCAGTACGTTCTTGTGGTAGAATCACAAAAGAACCGCAAAAAAAAAAAAAATGTGTGTACCTTCTTTTCCTCGAAGACGAACTAGATCGGGATCAACTTTGAGTAAACTAAGAGTTAACCGTGTTTGACCTTTCTCTATAGCAAGGTGCAAGGGACTTAACCCATATGTGTTAAGCTTTCTAGCAAATGATGGCTTAAGATTCATCATTTCCATGGCAAAAGCAATATTTCCAGAAGCAGAAGCGACATGAAGAGGAGTGTTTATGAAAGGTACGACGTCAATGGTTTCAAGAATGTACGGATCATCATCGATTAGAGCATACAAGTCATCTATACTTCCGATTTGAGCGGCTGTGATCAATCTTGGATCCATTTGAGAAATGTAAATCAACAATTCTGGTCACTCGGAAAAACTTACGTGGCGTGTTTAATATATGGATCGTTGAACTTGACCCATCATAATTACTTTAAGGTAAAAGATATTATTTGGCATTTTGGCTAAACCAATAGAAGATAAACACTGGAGGAACTCAGAAAATGACATCTTGACAAAGTCTTTCACTGGAAAATTACATTGAATAAGTACGACTCGATCCATTAATTTATAATCCAATCTCGTCGCTGGATTTTACGCAAATAAATTAATGAACCTTAGATCTCGACTGTATGTTGCGTTCACATTTTCATTCTATTATGTACTTTTTTCTCTCAAATGTATTTATAATCTTATAATTGGATCATATGTTTTTAACATTTAAATTATTATAAATTTCTATGGGAGGAACGAGTGCGTCCACCTCTGTTGTTGCCATCTTACTAGACTAGTGTTTGAACCTTGTGTCTATGTTCAGTGTAAGAAACCTAAAACTTCAGATCGAGTCCTAACAAAGAGATACGGTCCATATTTTACAATGATTTATTACATCAGACGGTAGTTAATTTCTTCATAATACTAAACACACACATATCACTTCACTACACTCCTTTAGCTTGATCCGAAGTTGTCAAACCTTCAAGAATCAACTCGCTTCTTGGTTCATGTATCTTCTTCTTAGACCGCTTCCATGGCAAGAAAAACACAATCATGTAAACAATAACACCAATTATAACCAAACCAATACTGAGCGTAAGTACCATATTGTAACTAGAAATATAACACATTGAAACTAAGTAAGAGAGATGGAGAAGCACCATTATCCATAGAAATGACCACACATATTCCTCTCCAGCTGGTAAAAAGGTAAACGCCATGACACCCGCTCCTTCGAAAGCCATGCGATTCACGATCCTTAGTAACATTGAAATAACTTAGGTTCATCACAACTTTACCAACACTCTTCTTATCACTACTACTACATTCCTCAGCATTGCTTTGGTAAACACCTCCAGTGGTGGAAGAGCTGTGTAATAAGTAGTTGTGATTATCAGTGCGGCTATCACTAGAAGTGCACTACGTGATCCATCTGATATCACAACTTTGGAATGCCTTGTATTTAGGGGAATCCTATAGCATGTCATTCTGGAAGGTATTTGAGAATATGAATTCGATATCATCTGCCCCTAATATGTTAAAAAAAAAAAGTTCTGATAAGGTCTAAACTATGCATATAAATATATATAGCATAAGAAATTGTATTTCACGATGTACACAAAAATGAATTATTTTACAATTGTTTTTTAGTTCCTTAAGGTCCTGGCTGGGTCCACCAAGAGAGTTTGTTTTTTTTGCTCTTTATGGTATCATCATAAATTTCAAAATTTGGGTCCATACGTAGAGAGGTATTTTCAATTTTCATGAGTTAAAAGAACTATTTTTTTTTTCTGGCCACAATTTAGAATTTACGGAGTAAGTTTTATGATATCCGCTCAAATGTTATCGTTTCCACTCAGGATTGGCTTTTCCCTAATTAATATGCCATGAAAATTAAAAAGAAGAAGAAATTGGGTTTTTTCTATTATTAAATTATTTGTAATTTTGATATATACTCGGTGTATATATATCAAAAGTGAAGGTGAGATGATGTAAGTTGTAACCGTATAGCAAAACATTATACAACAACATTTGTCAATCTCATAATTACTACAAACAGCTGTTAAAAATGTCTCTGATTTCAGATCTCTTCACCGGTAACACAATCAATGTAACTCCTTACGCAATTCTCATTCTCACTGCTATCTTTACGGTTCTGTGGTTCCTTTTCAAACGCTCGCCGCAACCGCCTGTACCACCTGGACCACGAGGGCTACCTATTGTCGGAAACCTCCCGTTTCTTGACCCGGACCTTCACACCTACTTCACAAACCTCGCTCAAGAACACGGTCATATCTTCAGACTCAATCTTGGCTCAAAACTAACCGTTGTGGTCAACTCTCCATCGCTGGCTCGAGAGATATTTAAAGATCAAGACATCAATTTCTCAAACCATGACGTCCCTCTCACAGGTCGAGCCATTAGTTATGGTGGTCTCGACCTCGTCTGGTTACCATATGGTGCAGAATGGAGAATGCTTAGAAAAGTTTGCGTTCTCAAGCTTCTTAACCGCAAAACTTTGGATTCTTTCTACGAGCTTCGTCGCAAAGAAATCCGGGAAATAACGAGATATTTGTACCAGCAAGGTCGTCAAGAATCGCCGGTGAAGGTTGGAGATCAGCTGTTTTTGGCGGTGATGAATCTAACGATGAATATGTTATGGGGAGGATCAGTGAAAGCAGAGGAGATGGAGAGTGTTGGAACAGAGTTTAAGGGAGTGGTTTCTGAAATAATTAGGATTTTGGGTGAGCCTAATATTTCGGATTTCTTTCCGTGGCTAGCAAGATTCGATCTTCAAGGGCTTGTCAAGAAGATGCGTGTGTGCGCTCTAGAGGTCGATGCTATATTGGATCGAGCTATTGAGCAGCAAAGGCTACGAAATAGGGATGATGGTGAATGCAAAGACTTTTTGCAACATTTGATGAAATTGAAAGATCAAGAAGCTGACTCGGAGGTTCCGATTACGGTTAACCATGTCAAAGCCGTACTCGTGGTAATTTATTAATATTTTCAGTTTCATAATTTTAGGATATAAACTTTTGGAAGGTTTGCCCAATTGACATTAAATTCCAAAACAACAAAAAAACAAAAAACATTTTTGAAAGATAGCATATTTTGGAATGGTGATGTAATATGGTTTTTGTTGTGTATGTGAAGGATATGGTGGTTGGTGGTACAGATACATCTATCAGTACGATAGAGTTTGCGATGGCCGAGCTTATAAACAACCCTGAGTTGATAAAGAGAGCGCAACATGAGTTAGACGAAGTTGTCGGAAAAGAAAACATTGTTGAAGAATCACACATCACTAGACTTCCATACATACTAGCCATTATGAAAGAAACACTTAGACTTCACCCAACCATTCCTTTGTTAGTCCCTCACCGTCCAACTGAAACTGCCGTTGTGGGCGGTTACACCATCCCTAAAAACACTAAGATCTTCATCAATGTTTGGTCTATTCAGAGAGACCCAAACCTCTGGGAAAATCCAACTGAGTTTCGTCCGGAGAGGTTTCTTGATAAGAAATCTTGTGATTTCACTGGAACCGATTATACCTTTCTTCCGTTTGGATCTGGCAGGAGAATTTGCGCTGGTGTAGCACTCGCCGAGAGGATGGTTTTGTACACCCTCGCGACGCTATTACATTCGTTCGACTGGAAGATTCCCGAAGGACATGTGTTGGATTTGGATGAGAAGTTTGGGATTGTCTTGAAGCTCAAAACCCCTCTTGTTGCCTTGCCCGTTCCGAGGTTGTCCGACTCGAATCTTTATCTATAAAAGCTTTTTGTCGTTATCTATAGACACTAATAAGATCGTTTGTATTTAGCAATAAAAAATTAATATTACCGGATCTTATTTTGGAGGTAAAGTACAATGTATTTATGAAGTTTTCAACGGTCGTATATTTCGTAAATAGATTAGAAGTGGTAAAAGTAGTTGGAAGTAAAAAAAGAAGGAAGCGGTAAAAGTAAAACTCGTAATAAGTGGGAGAAATAACGACCGGGTCTTTTTTTCTCTGTCTGACTCAGTAATTTCATCGAACACTTCCAAGGCAACCACACAACTTCCGTACAAAGCTAACACGTGTCACAAACTAGAGATCAATTAAACCACCACGTGTCACTCACGTGGCTTTGTCCTAGAGCTTCTCCCTCCAAGGCAGTCGTTAAACCGCAGAGAGACAAAGAAGAACAATTCACTAAAAAAGAGAATGCTTCGATTCAATTTCCGTCGTCACATCTCTAACTCTACCGGAATTTACCGCCGGAAGATACACAGCGACCTCGAAAATGCCGGTCCGATGGCATCTAAGCTTAAATCACGTTCCGTTGTCCGGTTTAGCGGACCGGATACGGTTAAGTTTCTTCAAGGATTGTTGACAAACGATGTACGGAGGTTCGGTGAATCCGCCGGAGAGAAAAGCTCCGCGATTCCTACTCCGAACATGCCTTCCGTCTCCACGCCGCCTATGTACGCTGCGCTATTAACTCCTCAAGGAAGGTTTCTCTACGATTTCTTCCTCTATAGCCCGACCCGACCCGAGGAAAAGCTCGATCGGACTGGCTCCGGACCCGGGTCGGATTCGGGTCGTGATGGGTCTGTTGAGTTGTTTGCAGATGTTGATGGTTCCGTCCTCGATGAGTTGCTTGAAACACTCAAAAAGTAAGCTTTTTTTCTTTTTTCTCTCCCTCTTCACATCTTCATCACAATTTGAAGATTAGGGTTTGTATTTAGATGCCATCTCTAATGTTAAAAAAAAGCTCAGATGTTTGTAGAAGAAGAAAGAACCATTTTCTTGTTTTTGGTTAGTTCTGAAATTTGTGGTTTTTGGTGGTCTTAGTAATGTTCTTGTAGATTAGGGTTTACATTTAGATGCTATCTCTATTTGATTTTGGTGGAATTAGTAAGAAAGCTCAGTTTTTTTTGTAGAAGAAAGAACCGTTTTTTTCTGTTAAGGTTAGTTATCTGAATTGTGGTTTGTGGAATGTTTTTGATAGATATCGTTTGAGGTCCAAAGTGGATATTGAAAACGTTGCAGAGGAGTTCTCGTGTTGGCAGCGTTACGGTAGGAATCTTTCTGGATCTTCCTCTGTTGGTTGGGGAGGTGGCGTTGATCGTGCTGGTGAATCTACTGCTAGTGGTAATAAATATGGATGGCAATGGTATGAGGATCCAAGGTTGGATTGTCTCGGTTACAGAAGCATTTTTCCTTCTGATGCAACTCGTAAGCTTTTTGATCTAGTTCGTAGCTTTCTTTCTTGAGCTTTGAATACTGATTTTGTTTTGTTTTGTTTTGTTTTGCAGCGCCATTAGTTGAGGCAGATAAAGAAACAGATGAAAGCAATTACCTTTTGTGGAGATTAGAACATGGAGTTGCTGAAGGGTCAGCTGAAATCCCTAAAGGTATGATCTTTTTTCTTTTCTTTGTGACTCATTTATATCTATTCTTCGCTGCATGTTTGTAATGTGTTATGTGGCTTTTGCAGGTGAAGCAATTCCGCTGGAATATAATTTTGTTGGTCTTAATGCGATAAGCTTTGACAAAGGCTGTTATGTTGGTCAAGAGCTTATAGCTCGTACGCATCACAGAGGTGTCATCCGCAAACGCTTAATTCCTCTACGATTCATTGATAGCAATGGAAAAGGTAAAAGACTCAAACTTCTCACAAACTTGTGATCAAGAATACACGTGGACTTTCGGTCTTTTAAGTGATGATTGTTAATGCAGAGGTAAACCAGAAAATCGCAGCAGGAGCTGAAGTGGTTGAATCAGGAAGCGGCAAGAAAATGGGGACGGTTTCAACAGCTTTGGGTAACAGAGGAATGGGAGTAATGAGAGTAGAGGAAGCCTTCAAAGCATCAACTGAATTGACAGTAAATGGTTCAGAGGACGTGAAGGTCGAGGCAATTAGACCGACGTGGTGGCCGTCTGATTGGTTCCAACAGAATCAGTCAGGAGTTGCATCTGCGTAGTTACTACTTTCTTAAGGTAAAAGAAAACATTTAACAAAATCTTGTGGTTTGACTTAATGAAGTTAAGCAAGATTGGTTCTTGTGCTGCAGTTATTATATTATACAAATAAAGTTGAGTACGTTTCCAGCTAGAAGCTGTCTTTTTATGTTAGTGGCAGGCAAGTTTGTAGCTTTGTTTGTATTCCACTGTTTAACAAGTAATAAAGGTTGAAAATTCCCGACGAGTTTTAGTCGCCGGATAGTTTTGTACTAACTGCTACTAGTTCTGATGTGTACTCTCTGTCAAATTTCTAAGTCGTTGTCGAGGACATGAACTTGGTAACAAGTCGGATTCTAGCTTGTTCCAGACTCCAACCGAACTTATAAATCAGCCCAAATGACTGTCAAACAGAACAAACCAAATTTGAAATTTCCGAAAGCGAACGGTTGGACCTGATTTTATGGTATGAATTTAAATGAGCTTGGTTCAGTTCCGGTTAACTTTCGGTTTACTGATTTGTCTCTTGACATTTATGTAACTTTTTTTTAATTCGTAAAGACGGTTCCGTTTGTTTCGTTATAACCGCCGTTAGAGTTTGCATATAAAAACGACCTTTTTCGTCCGTTAGCTCATGAGAGAGAGAGAGAGAGAGAGAGAGAGAGAGAATTATAAGCTTTTTCGTCTAGTGTTTCTGTTTTCGAGTTTTTTTTGCACACAAGGTGTTCGACGAATTGACTGTGAGACAGAAGAAGCAAAAGACACTCTCAACATGTCTTATGAAAGTATTGAAGTAGCAAAATTCGATGGGAGACGTGATTACGCATTATGGAAGACGAAGATACTTGCACATTTTGGCATTCTTGGTTTGATGGAAGCTCTAGAAGAGGATGGAGGAAAGTCTGATGGAACAGTTGAAGATAGGATGCGTTCTTTGGCTTTAGAAGAGAAGAAGAGGAAGGCAAAGAGCATGATAATCCAGAGCATAGAAGATAAGGATCTTCGAAAGAAAATCATGAAGGAAGAAACAGCTGGTGGTATGCTTCAAGTTCTAGAAAAACTCTACACATCTTCAGAGAGAAGGATTTACCTAAACCAAAAGCTGTATGGTTTTAAGATGAACGAAAGTCAGTCTATTGAGGAAAACATCGATGAGTTTGAGGGCTTGGTATCTGATCTAAGGTATATGAATGTCTCTATACCTGATGATGAGCAGGCTTTAATTTTGTTGATCTCTTTACCAGAGCGATTTGGTCATCTTAGAGATGTGTTACGGTATTGTAGAACAAGCCTTACACTAGACGATGTCATTTGTGCTGTACGAGCCAAAGAGTTGGACTTTGCTTCAGTTGACAAAGATCGTAATGCTGGCAAAAACAAGTACAGAGTAAGGTCAAAATCCAAAGGGAAGAAGGGGTTTGCTGGATTTGTGGGGGAAGATGGATCTTCAAAGAATAGATGACGACAACAACAACAACAACAACAACAACAGAGCACACAACAGTTGTGGCAAGTTCCTTTGGTATCAAGTGTCAATGGTGATTGAGTGTCGAAGGTGAATACTTTTCGCCGAGGAAGTGATTGATTAAGACTTTATTTTTGTGTTGTATGGTAACATAAAACCATTGAAGTTATGTACGAGTTTGGAGATATATGTAGTAAGAAATAATGATGTCATTGAAAATTTAAACCTCTCTTTGAGCTGATTCTAACAACCCTAAGAGAAAAATTCAAAAATTACATTCAGTTAAGGAAAATACAATATCTAAACTTTTCCTTAACAATAAAGCGTGTGATCCAAGTTATGTCTTCAATAGATGAATTCCTAGTTTCTTCCCCTTTGTTACAAATCATCAATCACCGTAAAGCACAGTCCGGCAAAGGGGGCAAGTTTTTTTGCGTTGAAGCCACTCCAAGAGACATTGATCGTGGAAGACATGGGAACAGGTCATGCGTGTAGGGACACCATGTTTCAAATTCGAACCACCGGAGACGAGACTGTCGAGACATATGGAACACGGCTCTCTTGTCATCGTAGAACTCAGCAAGTCTTGTTCACTTATCTTCCCTAGTTGAAACATGCTCAGTAATGGAGAGGGAGTTACTTTGATGGTGATGATAAAGATAAAACCTTTACGGCCAAAATCTATCTCGTCTGCTGATTCAACCGCTAGGGCTAAGTATCTAGATAACCAACGGTGGCTAACGTGTAAATCTTGGAGAAGCTCGCTATGGCTAAACCCTAACTTGGTTGCAGACTCTGAGATAGTTGGGGCTAACCAACCGCGGCTGATGAGTTGATCTTGGAGAAGCCCTTCGATGTCACGACGACTTAAGAAACTATGGAGACTGATATTGAGCTCAACTCTGGAAACCTGAATCTCATCAAGTTTTGTGTGGACGACGATAGCGACTGAGTTTACCCAACCATCTGAACTTTCCTTCCCTTTGACGTCGCTTATCAGATCCATCTCGGTGAACTCCACATGAGGACGTATCATGTTTGAAAACAAACTGTAAGACAAGATTCAGAAAGAGAGAGAATTTTTGGGGAGAGTTTATGGAAAGCAATCGAGAGAATGAATTGCCAAGGTTATAGGGACATGAGATATATATATATATATATATAAAAGCGCTTAGTCATTCGGTATTTCCTTTTTGTTTAGCGCGTTAACGGTTATAAGTTTCCTTTTTCTTTCATTCTGTTTTGTTTTAAGTTTCCTTTTTTTTCTTTGTCTAACCAATTTTTTTTTTTTTTGTTGGTCTTTTGGGTTGCGACAATTATAAATTGATTTATATTGTAGTTTAGGTGGAATGAGTATTAATAGCTGAATAATGTGGCGTATAATACTGCTGAAGGCAGTTTGTAAGGCAGTTTGGAAGACTCGCTCACTCAAAACACTTTTGTAAGATGTTTCATAGCGTACTGCAACAGAAGCAATGGTAGTTAGATTTTTGTTGCCAATCTTGTGTTTTAAATTTGAAACCAAGCTAGAAGAACAGTCAGATAAGGAATCATTTGAAATGGTTTGTCTTCTTCTGTTCTACATACACTTATCTCTACCAAACTACAAGATTGAACTATCAGATTAAGGCATCATTTGAAATGAATTGCTTGTCTTCTTCGGTATTTTAAAAATCCATCTGCATTGTTCTGTAGCTAACAGATGCACATTATCTCTCATACCTCTAACGCAGGGCTGTGGTTGCAGGTTTTGAAGGTGCGGGAGACTTTACCCTTCCGATAGAAACATAGTCTTTCCCTTCCGATGCCAAATCAGCTTTCAGAAAATACTTAAGTTGACTTCCTCTATCTTTTATTGACTTCTTTATCCAGTAGACTCTATGTAATCAGACCCTTTGGAGGAATGCAGATTCCTAAGGCCCTTGGGATGAATGAAGATTGGACCACCCGCCAAAATGTTCTCTCGCACAAAATTGCTGTGAAACTTGATAATAGCCATCAAGAGAACTTTCAAATGCGACGGTAGTAAGGTAATATATGGGTTAAACAACTTCTGTATGCGTTCACATTCATATTCACAAGGTAATATATGGGGTTTGCTGGATTTGTGGGGAAGATTATTTTGCATTAAGACTTTATGAGTTGTATAAAACTATTGAAGTTTGAACGATTATGGAGATTTATGTAATGAAAAGCAATGGTGTTATTAAAATAGAGTTGGTTCAAAACACAAGAATTACATATATCTAAACTTCCTCTTCGAAGCCTTAATACATCAAGAATTACACAGAAATTTCCTTAACAAATAGAGCGTGTGGCCCAAGTCAATAGATGAAATCCTAATGTCAATCCCCATTATTCAAAATCATCGATCGCTCGTACAGCTCAGTACGGCAAAAGGGGCAAGTGTTTTTGCGTTGAAGCCACTCCAAGAGACATCGATCGTGGAAGACATGGGAACAGGTCATGCGTGTAGGGACACCATGTTCCGATTTTGAACCACCGGACACGAGATTGTCAAGACATATGGAACACGGCTCTCTTTTCATCTTAGAACTCCTCAACTCCTCTTCATTCATCTTCCCTACTTGAACCATCTTCAGTAATGGAGAGGGAGTTACTTTGACGGTGATGGTGAAGATAAATCCTTTACGGCCAAAACCTAACTGGGCTGCAGCCTATTCAATCACTGGGGCAAAGTATCCAGACAACCAACGGTGGCTAACGTGTGAATCTTGGAGAAGCTCGCTACGGCTAAACCCTAACTTGGTTGCAGCCTTTGAAATCTTTGGGGCTAACCAACCGTGGCTGATGAGTTGATCTTGGAGAAGCCCTTGGATGTCGCGTCTACTTAAACAACTAGGGAGACTAATATTGATGCGAACGCTTGGGGAAACCTGAATCTCATCAAATACTGTGTCGACGACGAGAATGATTGAGTTTAGGCAACTTTCTGAACGTCCCTTACATTTGACGTCAGTCTTCAACTCCACATGACTTAAATCCACATGAGGACGAGTTGGGCGCATCATGTTTGAAAACAAATGGTAAGAGAAGATTCAGATAGAGAGAGAGAGAGAATTTTTGGGGAGGAGAGTTTATGAAAAGCAATCTAGAGAATGAATTGCGAAGGGTTAGATATATATATAAGCGCTTCGTCATTTGAGATTTTCCTTTTTTGTTTCGCGCTTTAACGGTTATAACGATTAGTTTCCTTTCTTTTCTCTGTTTTGTTATAAAGTTTCCTTTTTTTTCTTTGTCTAACCAAAAAATTATAAAAGTTGATTAAATTGTAATTTTCAGGTGAAAATTTCATTTGAATTGATTCAAACCCTAATTTTTTTTTTCTTGATTCGTTTTGGTGATTTTAAATCTGCTTTTAAGATGTGTAATCAAACACCTCTGTTCTTTAATAATAAAGCCGAAAATTGCGGCCGGAGCGGAGGTGGACAGGTTGTTGGAATCAGGCACGGACAAGAAAATGAAGACGGCATGTAAGTGTAACTAAAGAAAACTTAACTTTAAAGTTTTCTGTGTTTTTCTGTGCACACAAGAAGTTGGACGAATTCTATGTGATCTAATGAATGGGATTGAAATTGCGGTTTATAATTAATGGGTTTCATATACGTAGGATTGAGGTGATTCAGCTGAGAATGTGGTGTATGAATACTGTTAAGGCAGTTTGAAAGACTCACTCACTCAAACATTTTGTTAGATATGTTTCATAGCGTAACAGAAACAATGGTAGCTACATTTTGGTTGCCAATGTTGTGTTTTGAATTTGAAACCAAGCTAGAAGAACAATCAGATTAAGGAGTCATTTCAAATGGTTTGTCTTCTTCTGTTCTGCATATATACACTTATCTCTACCAAACTAGAAGATTAATTAGAACTATAAGGAATCATTTGAAAACAGGGCTGTGGTTGCAGGTTTTGAAGGTGTGGATGGAAAGAGAGTCTTTCCCTTCCCATGCCAAATCAGCTTTCAGACAACACTTGCGTTGACTTCCTCTATCTTTTATTGCCTTCTTTATCCAGTAGTAGACTCTATGAAATAAGACCCCTTGGAGGAATGCAGCATCCTAACACCCTTGGGATCAATGAAGATTGGACCACCCGCCAAAAAGTTGCTTGAATTACCATCAAGGAGAACTTTCAAATGCGATTGTAGTAAGGTAATATATGGGTTAAACGAACTTCTGTATGTGTTCACATTCGCGAGATGCCCTCTCTGCTTTAAAGTTGTTTAAGAACTTCATGTATATCACCTTAGATCATGACTTCCTCATTGGTGCTATTCAAGATCTAGGCTATAATTACGTACGGTGATATCTCAGCTACAATTTTTTTAGCTGAGGCAACTAGTAAACTAGATTTGTCCTACTTCTTCTCAGTCTTTACTAGCTCTGTCAAATCCGATGAACTGCTAGTGCATGTTAAATGGAGCGACTTGATCTCTCTTTTTGTTGTCCTTGTACTAGCCAATTAATATATCCGGATCATTTTGCTTTCAGGCATTTGCTTTCTTACACATGCAAAGAGTTGGACTTTGGTTCGGTTTACAAAGATCAAAATTAGGCCTCATAAAATTGCTGGTATAGAGAAAGGTCGAAATCCAAAGGGAAGAGAAATGGGTTTGCTGGATTTGTGGGGAAGATTATTTTGTATTAAGACTTTATGATAAAACCATTGAAGTTATGAACATGAATTACATTTTACATTCATTGTAACCCAGGTTTTTGATTGAATACAAATTTTACATTCATTGTAATCCACTCAAACTTCAGACACATTCATTGTAACCCAGGTTTTTGATTGAATACAAATTTTACATTCTTTCAAAAAAAAAAAAAAAAAAAAAAACCCAATTTTAAACNCCCATTGTTCAAAATCATCGGTGGATCGTACACTACAGTCCGACACAAGGGGCAAGTGTTTTTGCGTTGAAGCCACTCCGAAAGACAGCCATCATGGAAGACATGGGAACAGGTCATGCGTGTAGGAACACCATGTTTCGAAGTCGAACCACCGGAGACGAGATCGTCGAGACAGATGGAACACGGCTCTGTTTCCATCTTCAAACTCTTGGTTTCCTCTCTAAATCTGATACTTCCTAATCGAACCGTCCTGAACGATAACGACTCGTTACGAGGAGGAGAATCAGACCTAACCACGACGGTATGGTAACTAACACTGTAGACGACGTCCATGACAAAACCGTAACAGCCAAAACCGAATTCGATTGCAGCCTTTGAGATTTTTAAGGCTAAATCTTCGTATAAATGAAGGTGGCTTTCAGAATCCCAATGGAGAGGGCTAAAGTGTTGATCGCTGAGGAGTTGTAGTCGGATGTCGGACGGACTTGAACTACGGAGATTGATATTGGTGAGAACGGTTGGAGAAACAGGTCTGGAGTTTAAGATCCGAAGACCGGTGGTTGGGCTATCAAGAACGTCACAAGCTTTTGTTTGGATGGTGATGTTGACTGAGGTTACGAATCCTTGTGATGGAGAAAGTATTTCATGTCGGGCGACCCAAAAAAGCACTCGTGGAGAATTCATGTTTGACAAAGGCAAATTGATTTTGGCAGAAAGAGAGAAGAAAGAGAG
This sequence comes from Sisymbrium altissimum, assembly GCA_900406495.1. NCBI lineage: Eukaryota > Viridiplantae > Streptophyta > Magnoliopsida > Brassicales > Brassicaceae > Sisymbrium > Sisymbrium altissimum. The sequence goes on from OVBI01000404.1 coordinate 80,272, forward strand.
AATTATGGAAAAAGCAATCGAGAGAGAGAGAATGAATTAGATTGTGAAGTTTAGGGTTATGTAAATGAATGGGACCATATATTTATATAGTATTTCCAAAAAAGTTATTATCTTATTATTTTATTGAATTTTGTTAAATTTTACACTGATCCAACTTGGGATCGGAGAAATTTATTAATTTATAGTGATTATTAATTTATCGAGTATTAATTTATAAAGTTTCTACTAGTATATAGTTTGGACTAATAGCGTATCTGTATTTAAATAAAAATAAAAATATATTTGTGGTGTAAATTACCTAATTTTCAAATTATAAGTGCTATATGTTTAATTTATTAGTCAACCAATGATATTAGTCAAATTCACCCAAGATTTTTTTCCTTTTTTCTTTCCTCTTCCCATTTTTTTTCACTCTTTCCTTTTTTTCTATTTTTTTAGTAATATATCTTATTAATTTAGAATAACAATATAAAATCCTTTAGTCATGTGTTATATTACACAAAATGCCATTGGATTAAGTGATTTCATTGAAAATTCATT
>OVBI01000405.1:0-80522 GCA_900406495.1 Sisymbrium altissimum
CCTTTTATAAGACTAGCTATTCCTTCTGCACTTATGGTCTGGTACGTTAAAAAGAAAAAAAAGATACATGTATAAACCTTTGAATGGTAGTAGCGGACTAGTTTGCTTGCGGTCAAGCGCTTTTCATTCACAAGTTTTGGTTTGAAGCAGTATAAATATCATTAAAAGTATATTATTGATGATACATATACTCGTTCTGTTTCTTAATGTTTGATGCTTTAGGTAGAAACATAAGAATTAGGACACATAGTAAATATCATTAAAAATATAAATTTAAAACATCAAATATTTTGAAATAAAAAGTATGTTTTAAAACAATAAATCATATGAAACGGAGATAATATATTTTAATGACTCATGGAGATCTTTTAACCAGCAATTTTGGAATTCTTTTCTTTTATTGTGTAATGTTGTTTGAGTGCAGCTTAGAGACGTGGTCCTTTGAGCTTCTGGTTCTCTTATCCGGTCTTCTTCCAAACCCGATTCTTGAAACATCTGTTCTCTCCATATGGTAAGAACAAAGCATTAAGCATATAATTGAAAAAAGTTAATCTTGTTAATTCAAGAGTACTAATTAAATTTTGGGCGTATGATCTGATTTAAGATTGAATATGTGTGCAGCCTGAATACATCATCAATAGTTTGGATGATCCCGCTTGGCCTTAGTGGAGCTGCAAGGTAACCATATATAAACCAAACCATGTAATCTTATATATATAAAACATATTAAATTTCCTTTAAAATCTATAAAGTACGAGGGTATCAAACGAGCTAGGAGCGGGGAATCCGAGAGTGGCTAAGCTTGCGGTGCGTGTGGTCGTTTGCATCGCGATCGCAGAAAGTATAATGATCGGATTAGTAATGATGCTGATAAGGAATATATGGGGAATGGCTTATAGTAGTAAACCGGAAGTCATCGCTTACGTAGCCTCGATGATGCCGATTCTCGTCTTAAACCATTTTCTAGGCAGTCTTCAGACCGTACTCGCAGGTTCATTTTCTTTCTTCGCCTGCAAGTAAAGGCACTTGGTTAAATCCGGTTTTCACTTATCAATTTTTTTTATAAAAAAAAGTTCTTGCGGTGTATACTAATTAGGGGTTGCTAGAGGATGTGGATGGCAGAAGAAAGGAGCATTCGTGAATCTTGGATCATATTATATTCTTGGAGTACCTTCAGGCTTGTTACTTGGTTTTCACTTTCACGGTGGTGGTCGGGTAAATTAAAATTAAATCAATTCAAATTTCAGACTTTTTTTCTCCGAATTAACTGATTAGTTTCAAATGTAGTAAAGAAATAAACAATGTGTTATATGTTAATCGTTACAATATTTGGATTGAAGGGGCTTTGGTTTGGAATCATATGCGCATTGGTTGTTCAAGTTATATGTTTTTCACTCTTCGCCATTTTTATAAATTGGAATGAAGAGGTAAGACAAAACTTTGTTGTTCCCCTTTAATTATTAGAGTTTACGTCAATACAATATATTTGATAAATTTGTAATTAAATTTTAATGGACAGGTCAAGAAAGCTAGAAAAAGAGTTGAGTCTTCTTCAGGTCTGAAAGATGATGCAATCAGTAACGGGTCAGCTGTTGTAATTTGAGAGCCATTGAGAAACTTTAATTTATGGTGGTGATTCCTTTCAACATTCAAGAAAAAGTTGTGGTTTCGTCTTTCAAAAAATTTAAAACTTTACATTAAAGAAAAAAAAATGAAGAAAGAGATCTTAGCTGACAACTTTCCTAAACACAATTTTAAATTGTGGAAAACAGATATGAATAGTGGGAGTTGGATTTATAAAAATTTTGTAAATTTTAAGAATTGAAAGATTTGTTAAATTTAGAAAGAGTTCAGAGAGTTTTTTTATATAAAAGAATCTATAAAAGAATTTAATAGTAATGATTTTAAAAATCTTAGAAATATATGCAATATTCTCAAAATTTTGTTTAATGAGTTAATTTGGTTAAAATCTAACTCTCAATAACACTAGATTTGAATAACAATGGATTTTGTGTGAAATTAAGAAATCATCAAACCAGTAACACTAAATTTTAATAAGAATATTAAAATTCATAAAACAATAACAATAAAATCTAAAATTTTTAAAAATTATTAAAAATTTAGTAAGTTTTCAAACTTTGCAGAAAAGAAACCATAGTAGTAACTACTCTTAATGGGATAAAATGCATAGTAAAATGGGTTGACTTCATTGTTGGGCCTACGGATCTCAAATTAAGATATAACAAAAACTTAATTTATTATGGGCCACAAGTAAACGACACCGTTTTAAGTTTTTTTATGGGCCACAAAATAATTAAAAAAAAAACAAGACGACACCGTCTTAACGTTTTTTCCAACATAACTTCTAGAGAGTTCTCTCCTCTCTGCATTCCACTTCACTCCTACAAGCTACACAACTCGTCTCTTTTGTTGGAGAGTTTCTGAGCGAAACCCTACTTCCGGTGAAATTGCTTTCGCCAGTTACAGGTTTGTCTGAAAAGTCTCATAATCTTCTTTCTCTTTGTCTATTATCCTTTACTATCTATCTCGTTCGATTACTTTCTTTATGATTGTTGAAAATCTGAGTGTAATGTTGTTGTGGTGGTGGTTAAATGGTTATTGTGATGACATTTGCATCTCTTGATGAATTTTGAGTGATATTGAAACCAAAAACTAGATAAAGGTTGAAACTTTACTCTGTCTGCTTAGTATTGTTATGTGTGGACTTGGTAAAAGCTTCGCCTTTGATGTTGAAGTGATCACTCTTTCGTCTTTGCCATATTTCTAAAGTATTCGTGTTTCCTTTTTTTCCTTAGGTCCATTTCCTGATTTGAGCATGTCTGAAAAGAAGGAGCTTTTGCTAGAGAAGGAGCAGCAGCTGCCACTGTCGCTTCTGATTCCGTCTCTTCCAGATGACATCACCGTGGAGATTGTTGCACGTGTACCGAGAAGCCACTATCCGAGCATCTCCCTTGTTTCCAAGGGTTTCAGGAAACTCGTTGCCTCGCCTAAGCTGTACAAGAAACGATCTTTGTTAGGCTGCAAAGAGCACCGTCTCTATGCTGTCCTCCGTAACCGCTCCACTGGTGATTGCAGTCTCTATGTTCTCCACCGCAAAGTCAACTGCAGTAACCGCTTGGTCATTCTCAAGTCACTTCCTCTCATGTCTGACCGTGCAAGCTATGTTGCCGTGGGTTCGAAGATTTATGTTCTCAACAACCTTGATGCCTTCAGCATTGACTGCACATCTCACACAAAGCAGTCCATCCCCGACATTCCTAACCGCATGTCTTACAAGGTGGCTAACAGTGTCGGAGGGAAGGTTTATGTAATCGGTGATGCGTTTTTTCATATCGTCGAGGAAAGTGGGGCGTGGATGAAATCGTGGAGGAAGTCAGTCACTGTGTTTGATACAGAAACCCAAAAGTGGGAGCCTCCAACGATGAAGCAAGACATGTTTGTTGGTGCCCTTTGGTCTGATACTGTGGTGATGGATGAAAAGATCTACTTGAAAGGTCACAGGAAGAGTACTTCAGTTGTTTATGCGCCAAAGGAAAACAAATGGGAATCGGATGAGAAGCTGAATTCTAAGGAATGGGAGCAGGCGTGTGTCATTGAAGACGTCATGTACTATCATGATCTATCTAAGAAGGTTTTAAGAGCATATGATGCGAAGCAAGAGTGTCGGAGAGTGGTCAAAGGTTTGGAAGATTTTTTAGCTGCAGAGACTGCCCAGTCACAGTGGTCCGAGACAGTGAACTACGGTTCGAATTTGGCTCTCTTCTTTCATAAATATCAAGACGCCAAGAAGATCATTTGCTGTGCCGAGATTGCTTTGGAAAAGCGCCAAGGAGGAGAGATTTGGGGTAAGATACAGTGGTGTGATGTTGTGATTGATGATGGGCTCTTTGACATCGTGAAATGTCTAACTGTCACGGTTTGATGCATAAAACTCTTCTTAGATCAGTCTTCGTCTCATTATCCTAATAAGTTCCATTGTGGTTGGAAGTAAGTTTGTTAACATCGTTAATGTAGTAGTCTAAACCTTGAGACTTGAGTGTGTTTTATGTTTATCCTTAAATCGCTTCCTTGAGACTTACTTGAAGTTACCTTTATCATGGTTTATGGAAAGAGATTTACCGTATTACTCTAGTTTGAGAAGGGCTCGACTTACAGGTGAAAGAACTTTTGATCCGAGCCCAAAACACATTAGTGAGCTCGCAGTATTCACTACAGTGTTCTTAAATCTAAGTCTGCATTGAGAAAAGTCGTTTGCACAACAAGAGATAGTTAGATCATTGCATATTATTGAAGTTGTATTTATTGATGTTGTTTATTGATGGGAGAGATTTGTGTGGATGGGTCAATTAAAGAGTAATAATTGTCTTGTTACATTTACCTTGTCAACATATTAGAGTCTCTCTGTAAGAGCTCAGAATCTACGAGGACGTAATCTTGAATACGTATTGTCATAGATTGTTCAAGTTCTACAACGTTTTAGTTTAGACCTGAATTTAGGTACACAAGGGGAGAAACTTTCCAATGTGAATATTGTAGTTATTATATTGCTTCTCTTTTGGCCACGTTACACTTGTATGTGCAACCTATATATATGCATCAGATTTCGTTTCCTCATTGTTCAAGCAAAACTATCTTGATTGACTTATGCCATCATATAAAACTAATCAGACGAAATAAGTAAGCAATGTTCTTGGAAAAAAAAGAGCAGAAAGAGGCGCACGCACACTCTTCCTTTATTGATATCACAGATTACACAAGAAATCACAACACAGAGCTGGAAATTTTAATCTCATAACGATCATAATCTAAAGCTCCATTGACGATCTCATATCAATCGTGAATCAAAGAGACTCATCTCGTCTCACACACCACAACAATATTCAGCATGAAAGCTATTCTCCAACAACTACCTATGCTATTGTATACCAAAGATTACTTAACTGCAAACTCTATAAAAGAATAATTGGCTTTGCTTCATCCAACCAGCTCATTATCTACGAGAGCACACTAGTTGGCTTCTTTGGTTCATCTTCGGATCTTCCGTGCCTACCAGATTTCAGAGAAACCAAAAAAACAAGAGCATATGAAGAGTGTAAAAGAGTGAAGAAACAAGAGGAGATTGGAACAAAATCTAACTGCTCAAACCACAAACAGGGGATAAATCAGAACAATACTCTTTCAATAGAAGAAGATGGAGTAGCAGACATCCCTATTTTCTTGATCTGTTTTGATTTTACGAAAGAGAGATTTGGACCGCGTCTGAGTCTACCGTTTCACTCTTACCTTGGGGATACCGTGACGCTATCTAGTGTTAGAGATGAGCAGCTTTCAGTGTTGTTTCAGAAACATGACACATGTGAGATGGAGATATGGATTAGTACTAAGATTAAGCCTAAAGTGGTGTCGTGGAGCAAGGTGTTCTTACAGGTGGGTATGGGTATGAATCCTTCCACTCATGTCCCGTTTCTGGGGGAAGCTAGGAGTTTCTTTGTTGGCGAGGAGAAGAAAGTCGCCGTCGTTTTTCCAGACACAAGAACGGAGACTCATATGTACTTTTGCTGTTTTCTTTCGTCATGTTTGGTTACTCAAAATATTGTGAATCACTTCCAAGAAACCACACACAATTGTGTTTTATAGTAACAAATAATAAAAGGAAAACCGAAACATAAAAAAATATTACAGATTTATTTTACGACTTTTGTTCCCAAAGGTGGTGTTGTTTAATAAATGGAAATATAAAAAAATATTGTAAAATGGCAATTAGTAATACTATTAATAAGACGGAATGTGTCCCTATCTGATTTGAGCATTACTTGATCACTAGTAAGACGGAGTGTCTCCCTATCTGATTAGAGCATTACTTGATCATCAAATCATCAATATTACCCTAACTCTATTATCTATATATATATATATATATCGCCTCTGCACTACTCTCTCTCTAAGTTCTTTCTTCTTCCATTACCTTTTTCTTTTGTACTCTCTCTCTCTCTCTCTCTCTCTCTCTCTCTCTCTCTCTCTCTCTCTCTCTCTCAAAACGAACGAAAAGATGAGAGGAACAAAGAGGAAGATCGAAATTGAGAAACGTGAGACTAAACAACAAGGATCCGTGGCTTGCACGAAACGCCGTAAACCGGTCTTCTCCAAAGCCTCTGATCTCTGCCTTCACTCCGGAGGCAACATCGCCGTCTCCGTTACCTCACCCGACGAGAACTCCGATGTTGTTTACTCTTTTCCCGGCAACTCTCCCGCCTATGAAACTGGACACCGATACTTCAACGGCAACTCTCCTCCCAAGATTCTTGCTAACCCCCAATCCAAGCTAGGGTTTTTGTGGAGTGACCCCGATCTCTACCGTTATTTTGACGATGTCTCCGAGATCGAGGACCGTCTTGAGAGAACGAACAACAATTTAGTGGCTTTTCTTGATGGTCAAGCCACTTCTTCTTCTGACGAGATGATTATCCATGGCGAGTCTTCCTCTTCGCAAATTGTTCAAAACCCTAGCTCTTCTCATCTCCACGATATCTGTGCCGGATCTTTATCAAGATTTGTCTCTGATGGTTTCGATCACACCGAGAATTCTTCACAAGAATTGGCTTCTTTTGGTCAAAACCCTAACTCACCAACACAAACAGAGCAGGTGGACAATCTTGTCAGTGGTTATGACGATTGTGATCAGAGCTTTTGGGATAATCTCCTTAACGATAATCTCTTCGGTCTTAACAACGATGACTTATGGGAAACAAAAGAAGTAATGAACAACTCAATATGTATAACGCAAGAAACACAAACAGAGCCGGTGGTCAATGTCGGTGGTAATGACGATGATGATCAAAGCTTTTGGGAAAGTCTCATTAACGAAGATGTGCTAGGTCTTAACAACGATAAGATATGGGAAACAAACGAAGTTATGAAGAATTATTCATCAATGTTTCTAACGCAAGAAACACAAACAGAGCCGGTGGTCAATCATGTCAGTGCTTATGAGGATGATAAAAACTTTTGGGAAAACCTCTTGATGAATGACAGTGACTTTCGTCTATGCTAAGACGACAACAACCCTCAGGCCAATCTCACCAACAATCACATGATCGACATTAGTGAAGTCCTCAAAGAAGAAGAGATCGACTTGCTCCACTCTGATCAGTTCATAGCTTGAAATTAGGGTTTTCAGTCTTTAACTTGTTCTACTTCTTTACGAATTACCGTCTATTTTGTATGTGCAACCGATCCCGAAACATCATGTTAATTTTTCATCATGGAATTATATAAAACTGTTATTTTCTATCAGATATTGGTCTCGTTGATTTTCTACATTTTCCCGCATTCAAGATTTGGTAAGTGGGAGTATGGACTATGGAGATGTTCCAAATTATATATGAAAAGTTGAACAATAAACTTTTGCTTGGAACATTTATCATCGGCTCTGTTAGTGTTTAACTTAATATTCATGAATGGAGATTTTGATTAACTTATCGTGCTGCGTTTGTTTGGAACTGTGGTTATTATAATCTAAAGTGATATGAAAAACATTTGCTTATTGTTTCTAGTGACTAATTATTTTGTCGTTTATTAATGTCACTTAGGAATTTAAGAATTAGTGATTGTATCAATCACTGAAGAGTAGAATGTATCATTAACTATTGGTCAAGCTATATACCTAATAAACCCCAATGTATCATCATTACGAAGGAAACTAAAGGAACATAAATACACAAATGAGTCATATTCTGATATTTTCAAACCATATCAAAGATTGCACATAATGCTTTGTGAAAATGTCCTGAGAGCTAATAGCTTCATCTCTTTAGGCAGATCCAAAAAAAATCCCTACGAGGTCAAATAATGGTCTTTTCAATCTTGTCTTGGAGGGGATGCAGCTGTTGTTTCTCTTGATGTACCTGCACCAGACCGATTTAGATGGGGTCTTAAGAGATGAGAGTGTTCTTAATTTACTGATCAGGCATTTACTCATTCATTACCATTCGGTTGGCTTTCTTCGGTAGATGTTTGTACAGTCGTAGGTTTTAGCTTTTCTTGCGTCTGTGTTTGATCCTCTGCTTCAGCTGGAGACAAAGCTTTGAGCTGCTCTTCTGTAATCTTGAGGTAATCCTCGGTTGTATAAGCTTTTGGTGATTGAGCATCATCTGCGTATTTCAAGGAAATTACGTTATAGCTTAGCTTCACTAGACTCCACTCATGAATACGAAGATGGAAAACAATAACAGTCTAGTTACATATTAGCCACTGCATGAATCATCTGGAAAACAATAACAGTCTAGTTACATATTAGCCACTGCATGAATCATCTCGTGATCTAGGCGAAGTAAACTACTTATTGTCATAGTATATGATAGTCAAATGCCTATAATGCTTCCTATTTTAGTAGCATTAGTAAACTTAAGAGAACTCACTGGGATCACTTGCAGCCACAGGATCTTCAGTGACAGGAACTGAAGGTGGAGGAGGAGGAGGAGGAGGAGGGGCAGGGTTCATTCTGTTCGGGTTGTACACATTTGGCGTTGAGATTTCATCGAGGCCAATTTCACGCTCAAGGGTGCTTTTAAAATCTCTTGAAACATCCTACAAACACAACCAATGTAACCAATCAAAAATAAACCTCATTTTCTTTTCCTTGCGAGTGTTGAGATTAAAAAAACAAACCTGTAGCTCTCTAATCGTAGGCTGAAATGTACGCAGGGTTTTTCCAAGCGTTCGAGCTACCTGCACGGATCATAGCAAGTAGAAGCTCATCAAAGAACAAACAGAGAGATGTTCTCATTCTCTCATTACCATAACCCAAAGACTCTCAAAATGCTTGTAAAGTAGTCGCAGAAACGAGTGGTATTCCTAAACTGAACAAAGAAACTTGCTCCCAATTTAAGACATTAGATAAAGATTCCAGTTTCAATCCACAGAGATTTAAACTCAACTAAGCATCCATCTCTAGCCTTATCTATACTCCATTTCTCCTAATGCAGAACCAATTCAATAACTTGCTTAAACCCTAACAAGCTTTGAATCAAATGAACCATCAAGTCACTAACCTCTGCAAGACCTTTAGGACCAAAGACTAACAAAGCAACAACACCAATAACCAAAGCCTCAGGTGCTCCAACGCCAAACAGAGACGCACGAATCACCATACCCTTACTACACCTTCTCTTCTTCTCTGCACAAAAACGTAACAGTAACCACACAATTACACAAAAATTGAACACATTTGTAACAAAAAAGGAATCAACTTTATGACGAGACAGAGAAATTCGACACCTGGGTTTGAAGATTTCGGGGAGATGGAGATGCCCACATGCTTTAGACCAATGTAAGGAGAGAAACGAGAAGAACCCAAGAGAGAAAAACATGAGGAGAGGTTAAAGTTCGAAGCTTTATAAGAAGGTTGCAGAGGAGAGAAAGAGAGAAGGTGAGATTTTGTAATCGTTGGTGAAGAAGAAGCTATAATCTGAAAGGCCATGGCCATTGGGCAGCTTCGAAACTGTATTATAGCTTTTTGTGTGTTGTTTCGAAGAATCTAAGCCATAACTCTCACTTGCTTCTCACCTTCATCACCTATGTCCATTAGCTAGACAAATAAATAACGAACAATATAAAAAAAAAAAAAAAAAAAAAAAAAGAAAATCTAAATTATCCTATGGGAAAATCTGAATGAGAAAGTTGCAAACACAGAATTATTGTTTTTTCTTTGGAATGGAAAATGGGCCGCGAAGATGAAATATGATAATAAATTATATATGGGCCTAGGTTACGTTAGTCGGGCTTTAAACTGATTTTTCAATCAAATATATAATATGGGCGCCTGAAGAAGAGTCAAGAGAAAGTATCGTAACTTGTGATTTGTCTTTCAAACTACAAAACATCAAAAAAACAAAAAAAAAGCCTCCGTTTTTAAACCGAACGGAAGTTGCCGAACCACTGAACCAAAATTTTTGGTTTTTGGTTCAGTTTTGGTTCTAGGTTGAAAACCCATCAGTATGTTTATAAAATTACAAAAAATTTAACAAAAACTTTGGTTCAATTTTGGTAGAATTTTTGTTAATCAAACTAACCGAATACCAAACCAAATTTTTATTCGGTTAAATTCAGAAAAAATTATGTGAATTGAACTAACCGAAAACCCAAAAAACAAAACTGAACTAACCGAATACTGAATCAAATTAAACCGAATTTTTATTTGGTTAAATTCGAAAGAAATAATGTGAATCCAACTAACCGAAAACCAAAAAAAAATCAAACCGATTGAACCAAAATAACTGAACCACAGGACTAATCAAAATCATCACCAATGAGAAAAAATAGTTTGCATGAAAGTCGAGAGTGTTGAAAATGTTAAGATTCTTTTGATCAATAGACAACCTATGAAGATCAGCTTTAAGAACTTTTTGCTAAGAACAGTGTTGATCCATGCACCCAAAAAACAGTGTTGATCCACCGAATGTTATGAGCAAACATCAGGTTCATCCCATTCCCATTCGAACTTTAAAGCTCTACAGACTGGGATTTTAACTTTAAAAAAAGTAAAAAAGAACAATGAGAAAGAAAAAAAAAGTAACAAAAAGATTAAATTCGTTTTTCGTAAGAGTTAAAAAAGGAGGAAAGGAACAAAAACGGAAAAGGTAAGAAAAGAAAGGTGAGGAGTGGCAGTCGTACACACGCACGAGGGTTGCTTAAAAAGCCATCCACACACAACTCACCACACAAGATGGTGTGCGCACGTGCGCTTATTATTTTTTTGTGCCCGAACTATCTCCTTTATATTAAAAAAAAAAACTTGTTTTCTTCCTTTTGACTAATAATTATAATCATCCATATTATAGTCAAAGAAAAACAATTTATCAAACTATAGAAACACCTATATACTAATAATTGCGGATTGAAAGAAAAAAGGATAATAGTTTAGAAACAGTAGACAAGAAAACTACAAATCAAAGTTATTTTTTCTTCGCGTCAAATAAAGTAACCCCTTGTTATAAATAAATAAAATATTAAAGTAACTCAAAATGTAGGTGTGTCACATGGGACTTCCAATGATGAATCGGCTAATAATATTAGCTCACTTATTGATCGGTCCCCATACCATATGCAATACATAACACCTTTGGTCAACTCTTCGCACAGTCTAAGTATTTTCTTTCTTTCCTTTGACTTAAATCATCCATTTAAAAAGGCTTACTTTAAGACAGTAACTAATAAATAAACTAAATATAGCCACTAGACAACGTTATTCAATTTCTTGAAATATACTCTTTTTTCCCCTTATTTTTTTTCTTTAAAATCGAACAAACCAGATTTAATTCTGTTGCCGTCGTTGTTATCAATAATTTACAAAACAAATACAAGTTATTGCTAATAAACTAGTTTGTACTAAAGACTAGAAATCGAACATAACTGAGTCTACTTGTACAGTTCTACGTGGTCGGAACCAAAACTCTCCCAAATTATGTGAGTAATGATGATAATAAAATCATTTTTACTTAAGAAAAAAATAAATAATAATAAATGGGAAGCGTCGAAAGTGATGACGTGGCAAGAGCTCGTGGGATATTGAATGAAAGCTGGACAAGATAACGACGGGAGAGAGAGAGGCTGGGACCCTTTCGGGGAGAGAGATAGGCGAGAGAAAGAGAGAGAGAGAGAGAGAGAGAGCGACTCTCAAATCCATCATTACACAACAAAACCTTTGCTTTTGCTTTTATTCATTTTTTTTTGCCGTATAGATTTCTTCTTCTTGATCTTCTCTTTTTTTTGAGAGATCCAAAGTAGTACTAGTAGTAATAGTAGTGGTGGTGAGAGTAGTAGTAAATCTTGGATGTTATTGTCGGTGAATCTGAGTCGAAGATATGAGAAACGTTAATAACAGCGTTGAGACTGTAAACGCCGCCGCTACCGCTATCGTCACCGCTGAGTCTCGTGTTCAGCCTTCGTCTGTCCAGGTAACTACGAGCTTCATTCTTTTTTTTGTTTAATATTAATTTTCTGAGATTGTTTTCTTTTCCGTGTGTCTAAAGATAGATCGTGATTGCTATCAGAAAATGAGCTGTGGTTTAGTGTGAATTTCCGGAATTTTTTGGTCTTTTGATTTGGTTATTAGAGGTGTGATTTAAGTTGTAGAGATTTGTTCGAATAAAAGAGATTGAAGAAGATTCTAAATTAGATCCAACTTTTTTCTTTTCTTGGTTTCAAGACTTTGATTGGTTTATCTCTTTATACTTATATTCTCGTAAAGGTGAAAAAGAGGAGTTGTTTGCCTGATAAAGTAAATATGGTTGCCTTTTGCTTTTTTTTTTCTTCCTATCTTAATTGCGTATTTTGGCTTTACAAGGTCATAATAGCATTCATGATTAAAAAAAGGTTAAAGAGCTTTGTATTTCACTTCAAGTTCATGTTTAGTAATGTCAACAAAAGAGCTTAGCTACAATGTTTTAGGTAATTATTGGAAACGATTTTTAGCTCTGTCTCTTTATTTCAAACGAGTTTTGGTGAAACAGTACTTTTATGTCGAATGCACACGAATCTTAATTTCATGGTGTTTGATCTTATACAGAAGAGAAGGTGGGGGAACTGTTGGAGTTTAAACTCGTGTTTTGGATCTCAAAAGAACAACAAACGGATTGGTAACGCTGTGCTTGTACCTGAACCGGTTGCATCCGGAGCTCCGGTGACTACAGTACAAAACTCAGCAACTTCGACTTCGATTGTTCTTCCTTTCATAGCACCTCCTTCATCTCCAGCTTCATTTCTTCAGTCTGATCCTTCATCGGTCTCTCATTCACCTGTTGGTCCACTTTCTCTTACAAGCAATACATTCTCTCCCAAGGAACCGCAATCTGTCTTTACCGTTGGACCATATGCTAACGAAACTCAACCAGTCACTCCTCCAGTGTTCTCTGCCTTTATAACTGAACCTTCCACTGCACCATTCACTCCACCTCCGGAATCATCAGTCCATATAACTACACCTTCTTCCCCTGAAGTTCCTTTTGCTCAGTTGCTTACATCTTCGTTGGAGCTAACTCGGAGGGATAGCAGTGGGATGAATCAAAAGTTCTCATCTTCACACTATGAGTTTCGGTCTAACCAAGTGTGTCCGGGAAGTCCTGGTGGTGGTAACTTAATCTCTCCTGGTTCAGTGATTTCAAACTCTGGTACATCTTCTCCTTACCCCGGTAAATCACAAATGGTTGAGTTTCGTGTCGGTGAGCCACCAAAGTTTCTTGGTTTTGAGCATTTCACAGCTCGTAAATGGGGATCAAGGTTTGGTTCTGGTTCAATCACACCTGTTGGTTACGGTTCAGGGATGGGTTCAGGGGCTGGTTCAGGGGCACTAACACCGAACGGTCCAGGGATGGTATCTGGAAACTTAACACCCAACAACACTGCATGGCCACTGACAAATCAGATCTCTGAGGTTGAGTCTTTGGCTAATTCGGATCATGGTTCTGAAGTCATTGTAGCGGATCACAGAGTTTCGTTTGAGTTAACAGGCGAGGACGTTGCACGTTGTCTTGCGAGCAAGCTGAACCGATCACATGACAGAATGAACAACAATGAACGGATTGAGAAAGACGAGAGAAGAAATAGCTTCCAAAAGAGTGAAAGTGTAGAGAAAGTGTCGGGAGATAGAGAGACAGAACAGCAGAGGATTCATAAGCTGAGTTCCTCGTCGGTTGGATCTAGCAAAGAGTTCAAATTCGATAACACGAAAGAAGAGAATATCGAGAAGGTCGCAGGAAACAGCTGGAGTTTCTTCCCGGGGTTACGGTCTGGAGTCAGCTAACAAAACTAGCTTCTCCTACATTACCAAAGACTCTAAATAATATACCTATAAACAAACCTTTGAACATGACTCGGTGAGATGGTGAAGAAAAAGGTAAGAGATTCGGTTCTAACAACTTATACACACTGAATAAAATAAGCTAGTTTAGCTTTGGTTTTTGCAGTTGTTGTAAGAACAACTTCTGTACTGATGTAGTTAGGAACTTCGGAATATTCTTGGATCAGCTCCTACATCTAATCTTGTTACATCTCGTTACATTGATATAGCGGTATGCGTTGTGAAATAAAAAATATTATTTCTTTTGTTATATTAATAATATCACAGAAATATTCTGAAGTGTTTGCACTGAGATGGCGAATGGTAGTCTAAATCATTTGTCTAAAACTAGGCTAAAAGTTCTGGTCTGAAATTCTACATTTTCACTTTTGTTCTTTTTAACTGGTCAGTTTCTTTTTTTTGGCGTCTAGCTGATGACAAATTTTGAACACACATGTAATCTGTTTCAAAACAGAATAAAAACATGAACTACAAAAACTGAATTCATCAAAGATGGTTAAAGTGGAAAGAAACACATCCGGATCACGATCAACACTAAAACCGGAACGGACCGATTAAAACAAAAAGACAACAAAAGCACCGAAGACTAAACCGGCTAATACATTTTCTGAAAGCTCTCAGGAGATAAGCCGGAATCCGATAACCAAAGAGATTGAACGAACCAAACCCTTAAATTCACATCTAGATCACGATTAATTTTATAACCGAACCGGACTAATTAAACAAAAAAAAGACAACAAAAGCTAGCTGGGATTGATCTAAACCGGATTCAGTTCTCCTTGTCGGAACCGTAATACCTCTTGAAAGCTCTCGGTAGATAAACCGGAATGAGAACACCAAAGAGATTAAACGACCATATCCCTAAATTCACCGCGGCCAAAACTTTCCCGGCGTACATCCGCCTCGCCGAAACCGTCCTCGTCCCCGTCCCCATCCCCGTCCCATACTCCGAAGATTCCCTTGAGAACTCGTTCATAATCCACTCCACGAGCGTTAAGATCCTCCTAGCGTTATAGACGATCGGCACGAGGATCCGAGCCGGAGCAGAGAAGCCACACGTGGCGGCTAACCCTTCCATGAAGACCTGACTCGCCAAAAGAAACACGTGCGGTGCAGCAGCGCTCACACCGCGTTTATCATCCTCGATGAGTCCTTCGAAGATGTAGAAGATCGGGATCAGAAGCCCGACGACGCCCGCGGAAGCTACGTAGATACGGAAGATCTTGTTGGTGGAGCTTGTGAGAGGAGCGTCGCGGTTTGGATTATTGTGTGGTGGGAAGATTAGTTTGGAGAGGAAGAAGAAGTAGAAGAGGGTGAGGAGTGTGAATAGAAAATCTTCGATCGTTACGAGACCGCTCGCGGACAGGACAAGGATTACCGCGAGTATGTTTAGTTGTCGGAACGAGAAGAACCCGGCGGTTTTTCCGACAGCGTGGTGGTGTTCGTCTTTTGGTAAGGCTATGTCGTTGTAAGTCGGACCGACACCTCCAGACATGGTATTGGGTTTTGTGTTTCTGAGGGACGAAGAAGATGCGTTTTGGTCTTTCTTTTTTTTTTTTCTCTCGGGTGAGAATATTGTTGGGTGGAGACTGGAGAGGAAAGATAAAAGGAGAGTGAAGAAGTGGACACGTGGCGGATGGAAGGAGCTTTGAATGGAAGAGGTTTAGAGACGTGGAGGATTCGCTGAACCGGTGGTTTTGTTGTCTATTGTGTCCCCTTCACGATTATTTTTAAATTTTAACTCAAGAGAGGCGATGAGATTAACGTTGAAGAGAAAATTATTTCTTTAAAATTGGAAGAAGAATCCCATATTAAGGATAGGATCAAACCCTTTCAAGTTGGTGGAATCGGAACCCTTTCAAGATTTAACTTACAAAACTTTTTCTGTATTAACTCTTATAATATAAAAGAGTAATAGCCTTTTTTTTTTGGAGTTTTAAACTTTCAATCTAATTTGGTTGGATTCTTTTTCCGACTAGGCCTAGAGGACTTGTCCGCTTGTTCTCAAAAGAAAATTTTTCTGTTATGGTAAAGACGAAGATGCATATAGACAGGTTTGCATTTTGGCATTGCACAAAAAGCCCTAAAAGCATCATCTCTATATATTGATGCTTTATGCTAAGAGAGAGAGATAAGAGTGATATCGTAAGATTGATCAAGAGATAGTGTACGAGAGATAAGCTTTATAAGCATACATTTTATTCATAGCTTATTCTTTAGGAGTAAAAATTGACATGTATGTTCTAAGTGCTAGTGAATGGCATTAGGATAGGACATTTTTTTAATTTCTTCTTGTAAGTTGAATCTAGTAGATTTTGAGTACCGACTCAACAAGACTTAATTCTCTAGTTATTGGAGCTCAACTTGTTAAATCGTGTGTACTCCTTTTCTCTCGTTACTCTGTTTTTCATCATATTCTGTTTTCTTCACACCATTTCTCTAGTTTAAAATTCATAGCTTCATATTTCAAGTTGTTTGGTCTTTTCCCAAAGAAAGTAGATGCTTTTGGAGACAAGGATACTTAACAATGACAAAATACATGAGTAGAAAATATCCTAAAGTTTATAACTTATTAGATTCTGAACTTCAAAAAAAGAAAATTAACGTTATAACTTTTTGAACTTTACGCGTACATTTTATTCATACCTTATTAGATAAGCTTCATAAGCATACATTCTATTCATAGCTTATTCTTAAGGAGCAAAAATCGACATAGGTGTGTTCTAAGTGCTAGTGAATGGCATTAGGATAGGATATTTGTAGATTTTGAAGTTTGCGCGTCATCCGCGTCGTCACGCAATCTAAAGTGCTCGTACAATCAAAGGCAAATCGTAACCGGGTCTAAGAGAAAACATATACTTCGGCGAATGGCGATAACTGGGAGAAACCGAGATCTCGAACCAGGATAAAACAAACGAGAAGAGAATCTTGTACTCCATGAAGGCTAAGTTCCGACCAATACACATTCTACCTCCGAAACCAAACGGCATAAAACCCATCTTATTCTTACAACCACCATGCAGATCGCCGTCGAATCTCTCCGGCTTAAATTCGTTAACGTCGTCACCCCATAACTCAACGTCGTGGTGCATTCCCACTACATCGATCCAAATGTTTGTACCGTTAGGAATCACTCGGCCGTTCACGTCAATGTCCATCCGTGCTTGTCGTTGTGCATTCGGCGCCGACGGATATAGCCGGAGAACCTCGTACATCACCCAACTCATCTGCATAAATGATCGAAAGTTTTATTCGTTAAAAAATTAATTAACTACATACAGTAATGCGAATGGACACTATCACGTGGATTGGTAATTTTCAGTTCGAAGATGATGTGGCATGGTTATAATTGGTCAACGAAGTCTTTGACTTTGATCTATAGCGGTCCTGATGCAAATGAGGCTATAAGTATAAGCTAAAAACAAAAAAAAAAAGTGGGGGCGGCTTACCTGAAGTAATGTGAAGCGATGTGACTAGTGAGTATTGAACTTAAGAGATTGCATTAGCCTCATTAATTAGTCTGTTTCATAGATAATGTGAACGTGCCAAAATTGGACATTCATTGTCGAACTTGTCCAAGTAAATAATTGTATAATGTATGCATGCATATAATTTTATAATGAACCACGTGAATTCTGTTGTGTTTTGTCTTTATGTTCGGTAACGTACCTTTTTTAGTCCGGCAAGTTTGTTGTACTCAATCTTGGAGTCCCCGATGACTTGTCTGATCTCGTCTCTGAGCGTGTCTTGCCACTCGGGATGGATCGCAAGAAGCATAAACGCCCACGTCAGCGCTAAAGCCGTTGTTTCGACGCCAGCGAAGAAGAAAGTTTTGCATTCGTCCACAAGCTCCGTCGCTATAAACTTCCCTTTATTAGCCTTAAGCAAAATTCCGAGTAGATCATGGTGGTCGTCTCCGTCGACCAAAGAACTCATCCGTTCGTTTATGATCGACAGAAGGAGACTGTCGATCTCTTTACCTAACTCCTTCGCTTTAAGGGTTTGTTTGAAATCCAAAATTTCGCTAAATGGTAAGCCTACGTAGCGATTTGAGTGGAAGAGAGCGAGTTGCATGGCTGTTAGGTTTTTGAGGAATTGAGTTGCCTTTTCTCCCGTGACTCCGAAGCTTGTCTTCGCACTTATCTCACCCGCTGTTCCTAGGATCTCATTCTCCATGTCGAATTCGGGATTGCCTGAGTTTATCTGTATGGCCCATCGGTCCAACATGTTGGATATTGATTCCACCATCATATCTGTCATAGCCTATTATTAAAGACGATCATAAAAAGTAGTAATGAGAAGAAAAGAAAAACAAGCTTACTTGATTTGAATGAGTCTTATAAGACCTGAATGACTTTAAAGTCTAGGTTGGTGAACTAGATTGGTCACCCTATTAATTTTATATCTTTGGACTCTTACACGAACTGAGAACTATAAAGTCTAAGGTATAAACGATTTGAAAAAAGTCCTTAATTTCCAATCATATCTATATATACCTTAAGATTAAGAGGGGAAAATGCAGGAGCAATGATGTGGCGATGACTGGCCCAATCATCGCCTTCTACCATAACCAAACCGCTACCAAACATTGGCTCTCTGTCTTTCTTAAAAATATTTGGCTTTCCCCAACTCTTCGCCAATACACCTTTCGACATAACCCTCAAAAATTCAGGATCCGCCACGTACACGAACGGCTCTACGCCTAGCCAGTACACAAACACTTTCCCTACATCACATAACACGTGACCAATAATTATGTTATATATTAATCCAAATGTTTCAGATTAGCAAGAGAATGATAACTTTTGTGAAACGGTCACAAATATTATCAGAGACTAATGTACCGTATTGCTTTTGCCAAAGAGCAAAATGTGGAAGCGCGATGGAATGTATGTCATGATTGATTATGGTGGAAGATTCACTCTTCTCCGCCATTACCAAGTCTATCTTCAGCTTCTTTATGTCGTTAAAGTTTCCTAATGGAAAACTAGTAGGTGGACCGACAAATCCGTTTTCTCTAAGCTTCTTTTGAGCTAGAACCGGCATTATCCAGCAACGCAGAAAAAGCTTCAAGAACATATGGCTAAGAGCTACGACGAAAACACTGAAGAACACGTACCAAAATCCAAACACGACAAGAATATGATCCATCTCGAATATCCCTCCAAACATGTAAGAATAGATATATATCTCGATATCAGAATGGTTGCCTTTTTTTAACCTCGATATCAGAATGTTAATTGCAGGTGATACATGGGAATCAACCAAATGAGGTATTTATAGACAAACTCTTCCCAATCTTTCAGTTTATTATGATTATTGGATTTTATTTTATTTTAAATTGTTACATATATGTATAACCTTTCTTTTACCACTTTTGGCGGTAGAGAGGTGTCACCACCACAAACTACAGGGGTTTGCATTTATGGATGTAAGATGTGAAATCGATCACTTTCACTACCTAAATGTGTTCAATCTATTCAAATTGGGATGTCGAATGTCTAAAAGATGAAAACAAGTTAAACGTTTCATTTCCATTAACGTACCTCTATAGCTTTCCTGCTTATCTAGACCCATCGCATTAATTATTTCTCTAATGACCAGCTGTGCCGAATTGATCACTCGAATTCTCAGAAACCATGGTCACCATCATTTCTACTTTTGGTCCTAAATCTGATGCTCTATTTGTATAGATCAATAACACTATACATTGATGGCTAATCACACTGAATGAAATATTAAGTGCATACTTAAAATTTTTGCGGTCTGAGAGATAAAGGCGCGAGCTATCCCAAAAGAAGAGAACCATTCCAGCCACTCCAGATAGCAATGTCCCTGAAATCAAATTCTTTCAAGAAAATATAAGATATTTTCTTAGAACATCCGTAACAATATCAAACATGTGTTCAATCACGTGCTTTTCAATATTTACAAACAATTTAAGATCTTTTCTGAGAACAAATGAACAAAGAACAATATCATTTTCGTATTGCATAAATTCTACTTAGTAACTATCACTTCGAATTAACTTCCGAGCAAGGTCGAAAGCACGAGAGTCCAGATGGAAAGAAAAGCTGTTTGTAATAAAGATATTAATTTCTTTAGTGCAAGTACCTAAATCATACTCTCTTTTTTTAATATAACAATACTATCAAAAACAAAACCAAGTTAAACCTATGCAAAAACAATACTATAGTATAACAATTATTATGATTTTCTTTACAAGAGAAAAAAATCTTAAGAAAATCATTCAAACTCAAGTTCAACTTGACTCAACAATACTTGGTTGTTTAGAAGTTTTGATGTGTAGTTAAAGAGGCTTTTATTAAGATAAAGTTAGTTAATAACCATGCATAATGTATTACATTATTTTACTTCATGGCCGGTGCTCATAGATATTTTTTTCGCGTCCTGGTTCAAAGTTTAGAGAATCCAACACTGAGATTTGGATTTACTTTTCTTGTCTTCCAAAATTGATTGCGGAATGCCGGATAATGACACCGTTAGGTGTAATTTAATTGCTTTGGCCCAACGTGGCGGGGGATAAAACGACAGTTAGATGGTAAAATCACACAGGATTAAACACACCATTTTACAGATTACTGTCACATTTATTATGCTACATTTTCAAAGTCTATTGATCTATATCGACTTAGGCATCAAAATGAAGAATACAAAGATCACATCTCAGCTCGAGAAACTTGGGAACATATTAGAATCGAAAGTCCAGTTGTTTGGTGGCATAACTAAGGCCGTGTGGTTCACTCAGGCTATCCCACGTTACCGCTACATCAACTAGATCGCTGTTCGTGAGACATTGGCAATAGCTACTAGAATGAGATAGTGGGGGAGTTCACCAACCTTGCCTTCTTTGTCGTGAAGCAAATGAATCCAGAGATCATTAATTCATTTTCTGTCCTTATTCGTATATTGTATGCATGTAACTCTTGCTGTTCTTTTTTTCTTGGTCAACTGGGAAACTACATTCATTCTCGCTATATGATGTAGTATCAACATTGAAATATGGAAAAGAATCTGAGATACATTCTTTATTCTGTGCACCATTTTAAAACCAAAAAAAAATATTTAAAACCAGAAATATGGAAAAGAAAATTTGTTTAATTTTGGTTCTTTATAACAAACCCGTTGATTACATGAGTAAACTTCACAAACTTCAAAGCTAAAAAAATCAAATAAAGTGAAACAATTCTCTTATATTCAGTCCGTTTCAGATGAGTTCCACGAAAGGCATGGATGGTAGTGGCGAGTGTCAAAGTCGTGGAAGCAATCTTTCACGAATTTATTCGGTTAGCTTGCCTTCAAAGAAATCTTTCTTACTAAAATGACATTTTCAAATTCTGCTTCTTTGTCTGACAAATCTTCATCTCAACTTAACCGCAAACCTACTTCGACTTGAGTTTCCTTACCCTATCCTTAAACTCTTCCACTGTCTCCTTAGCCTTCATCACAGTGATACTTCTGATCTCATCAATCCTCGAGCTCGTTTGTTTCTTCAACTCTTCTGCTTTTGACTTGGTTTTCATTTTCATGTCTTTAGCTTTGTTGCTAATTCCATGAACTTGTTCTTTCAGAGCTGATACCAAAAGACCTATCTTCTCTATGATCAAGTAGATAACTTCTCTGGATTTCTCTCCTACGTCTTTCGCCATCCTCTTGAGCTTAGCAACCAGATTTTCAGCTCTTTTCATGGTTCCTACGACGGAATACAGCTTTCCTGCGTTCAACCAGGTAGACTTGGCTGTTGTCTGTTCATAGAGGTCACTGTCAACAACTACTTTTAAGCCATACTTCTCCCAACGTCCTCTAGCTTCTTTTAGTACTTTTGCTTGTTCTGTTGCTCTTCTTGCTTCATCCATTGCCCAATCCCTGCAAAAAGAAAAAGAAAAATCCGTAAAGTGACCTGACACGAGAAGACCTCTCTTAAGTTTGATTCGTCAAATTCTTAATATAAAAGATTTTTCAAGTTTCCCTAATCAATGTAAATGGCCTATGTTCTCCTGCAATCCTCTTTTGCTGTTCGTTTGTTTTTGCTTGGCAAACAAAGATAATATTTTCTTTACCTGGCTATGGATAAAGCGTTCCTTTCAACTTCAAGCTCATTTTGCAACCGGAGTATCTCTTGGTTCTTATCCTCCACTTGCTTTTGAAGTCTATCAAGCCTCTCCTTCTCATACGACATCTCTGCCTTGTTATTCACAAGGCTTTGAAGTTGTTCCTCAAGCTCATTTCGTAACCTTGCAAGAGACTCCATTTCTGTTTCGATGGCCGTGCGTTCTTTCTCCAATGCAAGAGTCTCCTCTTCTTTCTCAACTCTAAGCCTCGTCAGCTCCGACTTTGCTTCTTCAGCCAATTTCTCCACTGCATCTACTATTTCTTTTTCTCTTAAAAGCTCTTTCTCAAAGCTAGCGTTAATATCCTTCTCGACCTGAGCAACCAGCGCGTTATGTGCAGAAACCACATTGTCAGCCATAGCCTCTGCTTCGATACGAGCTAGTTCCTCACTAACTACTTCAAAAGCTTCACCAATTGCAAGAGATACAGCTGTTTGGGCTTTTGTGACTGCTTTAGACGGCTGAAACAATCTGGTACGCCCTAGAAGGACACAGGCCTTTCAAAAACTGAACTTGGTTGCAAAACGCTAACGATATGACTATGTAAGAAGCAAGAATCTCACTCACCGAAGGCATGTGCTGTTATTCCATGTTCTCCAGAAGATAAGTCAGCTATAAGGGCAGGCCATGCTTCTGGGTTTATTTTATCAATGTCTAGAAAACCAGAAAGTTGGTACAACTTCTGAAAAAGGAAAGTGAGTTGTGTAAGGTTTAGGGCACTCCAATGACTAATTACGGCAAAGGCGAAAGGAAGGAATACACAAAGAACCTTGCTATCAGCTTCTGGGAGCTGTCGGAATTCCAAAGCCATCTTCCAGCTCACAAGATCCTGACGTGAAAGAGGACTGTGTAGAGAAAAAAAAAGTGATATAAGAAGTGTGTATATCAGATAGAATTGGCTACCGTTTTCTTTATAGCTTGTAGGCATGAATGAAAATCAACAGCAGGCATACCTTTCTGGTGAGAACTTAAACTGACCGCTCTCAGCAGAAGGCATGTTGTGTTTAGAGAGTTTGCTTGAGATAAGTCCTGCCTCTGCTAAACCTATACTATCCAACGAAAAAATGAATAAAAAAGACTAGACATAGCCTTCACTGATTCAGCATGAATGGCAAATAAAATCCAATGATCACCTTGAATGAATGGAAAATCAGGATCTTCAGGTGTGATATCATCAAATGCAACTTCAGTAACATTCTCTATGTACATGGCAGGATATACTTTCGATGCTGAGTTCCTATAACCGATGAAGGTATAATCACGATGCGAGGCAGTGAAACATTTCACAATATTTCAATGAGAGAAAAACTTAATAGCTACCTCGATAGAGTATTGCTTGCAGAAACCACCCAACGAGCGAACTCACGGCGTCTACATAAATCATAGGGCCGAGCATCAGAGTCAATAACCTGAAAACTAAATATCAGTTCTTAACACAGCAGAAAGTTGGTGCATTGGCAGATAGTTCAAAACAATCTAAAAAGTTAAAGAAGTACCTTTAAAGCTTGTAAAGCTGCAAACATTTGACTTTGAACTGGATCCACAACCGTTGGAAAGATAGGTTTTAAGGGATTTACTTCTGGAACAGTAGAGGGAGCAGGTATTCCTGTATAACAGCGGGTTTTCTGCTTTTCGTTAGGGGTTTGAAAAGCATGTGTATCTACTCCATCAAACTCTTCCGGTGATGTGTATCTCGTAGCTAGGATTTCTGATGCTTTGTTCTCCTCGTTTTCGGATTTTGACTCCACATCAGTGTCATCCCGAGATAAAACTGGAGAATCTAAACTAACATCCAGAAAAGGGAACGCTTGTTAAACATGCAAGCGCGTTGAGAGATAAGCAGTGACTAACAGAAAGCATATGACATAAGTTACTCAATAGATGGTGTTCACATTGACGTTTTGGTACAATCTATCAAACTCGGCATGTCAAATGTCTAAAGACGAAAACAAGTTAAAGAAAAGGTCCATGTCACACTACCTCTATAACTTTCCTTGTTATCTTGATCCACCACATTATCCCCCTCATGACCAGTAGTACCAACTTGATCACTAGAACTCTCAGCAACCATGGTCACCATCACTTCTACTTTTGGTCCTACAGTACACTAAAATCTGTTAGCTTCATGTTCACGGCTACTCAGAAACTAAATGAAACGTCATTAAAGGTGCATACTTGAAACATTCCGCTTGAAAGAAAGAGCTGCGAAAGCTAGCCCAGCGAAGAGAACCAATCCGGCCACTCCAGATAACAACATTCCTGAATATCAAATCCATCAATCCAAACATAAACTTGTGAAAGTGGGAAATCAAAAATACGAATAAAAATTCAACCTTTAAAGTTTAAACCCCACAGAGCTAAGGTCGAAAGGCAGTAAAGTTCGTACCTTTAAACCAATTGTCACCGCGAGAATCGTCAGTTGACTCATCTTCACCTGAGTCATACCACCCACGAAAACGATCCGACCCGTTTGTCTCACCCGAATCGCGACCCGCATTCTGCGCAGCGCATGACATCTGGAGACGGGGAGTTAGCTTCGTCGTCATCTTTGCTTTCGCCGGAGCAGCTCTGAAAGTCCCGTGATTGAGGGCGAACCTGAGCTGGAGAGAGCTTGGCGTCCATGTCGCCATTGCAGACGTCATGGTTCAGCTAACAGTTTGGCAATATCTTTTGATTATTACATTTTTCCGCTTCTGCTTTGGTTCGTTGCTTCGTATACGAGACAAGAAAAGTGATACCAAATCTTCCTGTAATTACGGAGAAGGCCCTTGTATTATCTAAGACTTTTAAATATTAGCCATCCATCTTTTGTTTGCACTATAACAATATTTTTTATTAATCCAATTTAACCCACAAGAGAGTATAACCAACTCCCATATAAAAGAGTAGATAACAAATCTATTGGAGGGTTGAGAAAAAACTCATTTAAGGGTAGATAATACAAGATTAAAGAGGTAAAAAAAAATTAAAGAAAAGTAGGATTCATCGACCATTCGGCTAGTGAAGATGGACGCCGGAGAAGCGGACAGAAAAGACAAAAAGTATTAAAAAGAATGAAGGGGAAAAGAGAAAATAATTGGCTCAAACCCAATATATATTCTCTTATCCAAGTAACAATGTTTTCTAAACCAGATTGAACCGGTTTCAACCAAATCCATAATTAAGTAAAATTATATGATATATATAACATTGGATTTCAACTAATATTTAAAAATCATGAAATGAATAATAGGTGATTGTAACAAACATTTTAAAATTATTAATTTAACAACACATTATTTCATTTCAATTTCTAAATACATTAAAATTGATTAACTAAGAACTCCCACTAAGAGAAAAAATAAAGTTGATTCTTGAGATTTTCTGAACGAATATTAAAGAGAAAATAAGCTTCTATGTTAAAAAAAAATATTATTATTATCTATCACATAAACAAAAAACTCTGTGTGTTTTTAAAAATTATATATATTAATAGATTATACTATTCATATAAGTAATAGTCAAATTTATATAAAAAGTATATATATTATTAATGGTTGAACCGTTCAAACCATATAAACTCATAATCCAAAGGTATATTTGGTTTAGTTACTAGTTCAGTTTTAAAAACATTATAAAGTAATTAAAAACGTCATTCATATATCCTATAAATAGTAAAAAAATATCTTTAGATGTCATTTTTGTTAATATGGCACCTCTAGATTTTATTTCAGACTTTTTGTTTTTTGTTTATTCTTAACTTTTAAACATGTTGCTAAACACAATTTTTAATTTATTTAATTCAATTATTTATTTTTCTGAACATAATTTAAAATTTTTATTTACTAAAAAATAATTTGTATAAAAAATATCAACATTATCCTTTGATATCAAGATTATTATTAGTCTCATGTAAGACATATAAATAATTTTATAAATTCATAATTTAATTTATGAAGCATGAATATTTCATTTTAAAATAAATTTATTTAAAATATTTGAGATATATAAAAATTATTAATATAAAACAAAAAAAATTAAAATATAATTTAAAATAATAACGAATCTTGTGTTAAGGTGTATCTACTATTTTACTAGTTACTTATTTGGTTGTGTTTTTTAATAGTGAATGTAATTATTGCTTTATTGGCTTCTTCTTACCATACGACAACTTTTAGTAAACTTGTTTTTATTATTCAAAAAGTTTGAGATGGTTTTAAAAAGTTTTAAGATTTTTCTTATAATATTAAAAAGTACAAAAAAGAAAATTGGTAGGTAGAAAATTTCAAAAAACCATCATGATACTCAATTATTATAACTTTATATTTGAAGGTTATTTTGGTAATATTAAAAATTAGAAAATAACATAAAAAATTTGTAGTTAAAATTTTTCAACAATCCTGATGATGCCCAAAAGTAACCCTAAAATCTCAGAATTATTAATTTATTATGGTAATATTAAAATAAAATAAAAACCAGAAAGTTGGTATAGTTAGAAAATTTCAACAAAACATTATGATGCCCTAAAGGATCTGCTAGTAATAATAACGTAGTGGTAGTACTACCTTTTCCCCTCCGCTAAATTATTTTTTTGTTATAATTTCTGATTGTTTTTCCCAATTACATAAAGAACTAAGAAAAAAAAACTGGTGTCACAACGACATCGATCTCCAGGTTTAACATTCCCAGTTTTAAAAGCATTGTAGCAGTTGAGAAAATTGGCGCCATAACCTAGAGCTTCAATGTGATGAGGGATGTCACGTCTTGTTAAACAAGTTTTACAAGATAAATTATCTTGAACAAATTCTCTTCCCGGAGTGCGCTGGCCGCTGAGACTGAGTGTTGGAGAATTTTCTGGTGTTACGTTCTCCTATCTGACGGAATCCATCTTTTATTTTCAGCAAATAAAATATTTTAAATCTCCAAAGCAGACAACAAAAACAAGTTAAGAAATGATTTTTAGATTTTAATACACAAATTTCTCTTATTAATTAAGAGTTTATTTCTTTTCTTTTTTCGGCTAAAGGTAGTTTATTTCATCAAGTAGTAAAATTACATGAAAAAAAAACGACCGGAATATATAGGAAAAAAAATATTCCGATACTCGAAATATTAATAAAAATACATGTGTATACAATCACAAAAAAAAAATCTAGAACTTAATTTTTTGATGTAAAATTTTTTTTTTTTTGGGAAAAATTATTCTTGAAATTTGTGCGTTAGCTGTACTTAAAGTGGTCGAACGATTAGAGGCAAACCGTAGCCGGGTCTAAGAGAGAGCATATACTTCGGTGAATGGTGATAACTTGGCGAAACCGAGATCTCGAAGCGGGATAAAACCAACGACAAGACAATCTTGTACTCCATGGTGGTCAAGTTCCGACCAATACACATTCTCCCTCCGAATCCAAACGGCATAAAACCCATCTTATTCTTACAACCACCGTGCAAACTGCCGTCGAATCTTTCCGGCTTAAACTCGTTAACGTCGTCTCCCCACAACTCAGCGTCGTGGTGCATTGCCACCACATCGATCCAAATGTTTGTACCATTAGGAATCACCCGGCCGTTCACTTCAATGTCTTTCCGGGCTTGTCGTTGTGCGTTTGGCGCCGGCGAATATAACCGGAGAACTTCGTTCATCACCCAACTCATCTGCATAAATGATGCGGAATATTCGTTAATATAAGAGATTCAAGAAGGTAAGTGATATAATTAACTAATTAAAAATGTGATTTAGTTAAGTATATTTATTGACAGGCCTGTCACACGTTTTAGTCATGGATAAAAACAAATAGTATATTCATTAATATGGATCGATACTGTCATGTGGCCGAGGTGGCACGTACGTCTATGATTGGTCAGCGCAGTCGTTGACTAGTTTTGGATCTAGAGAGGCGACGCGCCTCTATGCACACTATTTGATTTCTACGTGACCCTTGACTTTGACCACATTGATCAGATGTATTTTAATTCAGTTTAAATCTCTTAGTTTAATTTCGTGAAACATTAAACTTATTTATGTACAATCAGGCTACGCCATCGCCATGCATTAAATAGTGTGAACATGCCAAATTTCATGGTGTGTGTGAACGCGTTCAAATACGTGGTAGAGTGTTTACTGTATAGCATGCATATCATAAACCACGTGGACTATTGTGTACTATGTTTGGTAACGTACCTTCTTTAGTCCGGCAAGTTTGTTATACTCAATCTCGTTATCTCCGAGGACTTGTCTTATCTCGCTTCTAAGCGTGTCTTGCCACTCGGGATGAATTGCAAGAAGCATGAACGTCCACGTCAGCGCTAAAGCAGTCGTCTCGTGGCCAGCGAAGAAGAACGTTTTGCATTCGTCTACAAGCTCCGTCGCCGTAAACTTCCCTTTATCGGCTTTGAGCAACATTCCGAGAAGATCATGATGGTCCTCTCCTCCGGCTAAAGATCTCTTCCGTTCATTTATGATAGACAAAAGGATTCCATCGATCTCTTTACCTAACTCCCTCGCCTTGAGGGTTTGCTTGAAAGCCAAAATGTTGCTAAACGGTACCCCAACGTAGCGATTTGAGTTGAAGAGAGCGAATTGCACCGCTCTTAGGTTTTTGAGGACTTGAGTTCCGTTTTCTCCTGTGACTCCGAAGCTTGTCTTAGCAATGATCTCACCCGCTGTTCCTATGATCTCGTTCTCCATGTCGAATTCGGGATTGCCTGAGTTTATCTGCATGGCCCATCGGTCCAACATGTTGGAGGTTGATTCCACCATCATATTTGTCATAGCCTATTATTTAAGACGATCAATTAAAAGTAATGAGAAAAGGAGAACCCATCTAGCACGAAGCTTTGATTAATTTGAACGAGTCTTAATTATATGATCTTAGTCTTTTCAACACCACAAGACCTAGAAATTTCCATGTCATGGAAAATGGTGGCTCATGCTTTTACGGAAGGACTATAAAGTCTAAATTGTTGAACTAGATTAGTCACCATATAATTTTCTATCTTTTGGACCTTTACCAATGTAAACAATTTGACAAAAGAGTTTAATATCTAATCATACCTTAAGATTAAGAGGGGAAAATGCAGGAGTGATGATGTGGCGATGACGTGTCCAATCATCGCCTTCGACCATAACCAAACCGGTACCAAACATTGGCTCTCTGTCTTTCTTGAAAACATTTGGCTTTCCCCAACTCTTCCCCAATACACCTTTCGACATAACACTCAAGAATTCAGGATCTGCCACGTACACGAAAGGCTCTATGCCTAGCCAGTATACAAAAACTTTCCCTGCATTGCATAACACAACCAATAATCTATGTGAATATTTACATATAGTAATCCAAAAATGTTGGTAGCTAAATGTTGTTTCAGATACCGGCTTAAGCAGAAAGAGATCCTTTTAATAAAGACAGATACTAAATTTGAAAAAATAATGGTCTAAATGTGCGAAACTTAAATATGAGCAGTGAGAGTTATATTAATAGATACCGTATTGTTCTTGCCAAAGAGCGAAATGTGGAAGCGCAGTGGAATGTATGTCATGGTTGATTATGGTGGACGATTTATTCTTTTCCACCATTGCCAAGGCCGTCGTTAGCTTCTTCATGTCATTAAGATTTCCTAATGGAAAACTAGGAGGTGGACCGGCAAACCCGTTTTCTCTAAGCTTTTTTTGAGCTCGAACCGGCATTATCCAGCAACGCAGAAAGAGCTTAAAGAACATAAGGCTAAGAACTACGACGATAACATTGAAGAACATGTGCCAAAACTGAGACACGTCAAGAAACTGATCCATTTCGAATATCTCTCCAAATAATTAAGAATAGATATATGTCGATAAATATTTGTGTGTGTGTGTGTGTATTATCGCTAAGACTGTATATGCGTAAGTGATTTTTGGTGCAAAAATGGATGTTGTATTCAGAATGTTTGAAGGTGAAACATGGGAATCAACCAAATGAGGTATTTATAGATGTTTTCTAGGTTCGGGTATAGAAGAATGTCAGACTTGGACCAACAACGTACCGCTCTTCTCTTTTTTAATTTATTATATTGTTGGGTTTTATTTTATGTTGTTACATACCAACGTTTCTTTTCCATTTTCTGGTCAAACATTATCAGCATTTAGCCTTCCTGTCTTTTTCCTTTTCGCTAATGTTTTGTAGAGCTTTTTTTTTTTGTTGCCTAGTTTCTCCGGCTGCTTTTTTGAATAATTAAAAGTGATGTGAATGTGTATACAAATATGGATGTTGTATATTAATTCTTAAGTAAAAAAGTTTTTAACTGGATAAATTATTCACCAAAAGAAAAGAGGATAAATTACTTTGGTTATAAATACATGTTTCATCTTTTGGGTCACAAATCCATAGGTTATATAAGTACTGTGTTTTAATTCAAATGCTAACTAAAAGATATATTTTTAAAAAAACTAATTTCTTCCATTTAGTCATATTTTTTTATCATTTTAGTGTTTGATGGTTTTCTTTGTCCTTTTTTTCTTTCATTTTGTTTTTATGATTTCATTTCGATTTATCACCAAAATAGAAATAATTACTATGCTAAGGATCATAACATCTTTTTATATTTTTATCAACTAACATCTTTTATTTTTAATATTATTGATCAATTAATAAATTCATCTCGTTTAGTATAAAAGTGATATTTTGCCTAAATTCTTTTTTATGTTCTAAGTTATCCAGCAAATTTAATTTTTATTTTTTCACTTTTCTAATATTTTTCTAGAATTTTCTTTTATTTAAATCTCCTTTTCTTAGGTGAAAACTTTAAATTATGACTAATGACACAATTATTATTACCATAAAAAAAGTAACCGATAAAATTATCATGTTTATAAGTAAAAATAATTATAACAATTATCTTTAATTTTTTACATTAAAATGATACTATACATTTGGGACATATTAATAAGAAATTACCACCTTTTAAAAAATTTAAGTACCGCTTGAGAATACAACATCAATTTTTTTTTTTTTTGACATAATTAGAAAAGTTAGAATGATATTTTAAGGTACGCAAAAAAATACAAAATTAACTGTAATGATAATTATTCTAGTTATGTTTGTGACATTGTATGCTTTAATTTATGTTGACAACATTTTTGGAGGTATCTTTTCTTATTATTTTATCAAAATTTGTTAACTTTTGTACTAATCCAATTTAAATTCGAAAATAGTATTTTATTAAATTATGGAATTCTAATTTCACAAAGTTCTACTGTGTTCTACCAAACTTCTCTGTTTGGCAAAAATGTGGATCATGGATTTATTTAGTTAAACTAAAAGGGAAAAGGTAAAATTTAAGATGTTGCTTTTAGATTATAATAAAGCCGGTTAGTGAAAAGTAGTATCACTTGGTTTCTAGTTCCAAACACAACATAAAAATTACGCGTTCAATCACAATCAGGTGAGATTGTACATGGGAAATCCTCTATTTTTAGACCCAATATGTGAAATCGATCAGTTCGATAACAACCTATTAATTGTAATAGTGACTAAAAGTCTTCAAATGCTTTAACAGTTTAATGTGAAACCCTTAAGCTTCAATCTGTTAGCCCAGCATATATCAGACTATCCATCAATTTCTAATTTATTCCAGAAAGCTCAGCAATATACAATAATATATATTATTTAAACCACGTAACATGAAATATCTGGATTGGACCGGTAGACACAGCTTCCTCTTTTGTCCTTTTCCAATTTTTGGAGTTTCAGTTTGAGAGGCACATGTGCGCTATATAGTAAACAAAATATTAGTTACGGAAGTTATTAATATAATATATTTTTAATATTATAAATATAAGTTTGAAGGAAAGAGAGTACCAGAGAGCAATAGTCAAGCGTTTCGCGTATGAATGAACTACGAACAATATTTTTTAATCACACGCGTAAAGCTGTTACGACTTGTGCAAAGAACACAAGATATGACAAATACGATGTTTAAGGTCCTCTTTAAACAGCCATTTTGTTTTTGGAAGGGTTTAACTCTTTAAACAGCCTTGTTTTCTACCAACAAACAATATTTTAACTTTTTTGGTTCTTATCACAAATTCCATATTTGTCCGTCTACATGTAGACTATGCAGTTTCACACATGTTACGTGCCAATACCAAGTCACACCAATATATCACAAGGAGCGCTGAAAAACTAGTATCATTAATCATTAGAAAGCTTTATCAGGTCTGAACACAACATATCGCTTATATGAGACAATAACTTTGATCTTTGAAGCTGAAATAGCGATTAAAACATTTTATGATAAATATTAGAAGTTGAATGGTTTTCTCGTTACTATAAATAAATGCAATTTTTCGGATAATATTTGTGGATAATAATGATTATTACCATTTAATAATAATCATAGAAAATATTTTCTACTATTTTATGCTACTCTAAACCAATTAAAATCAAAAATTGATTTTTTCGAGTATTTATGGTTACAGATGGATAATTAAAAATTAAAAATAAAAAATTATTTGAAAATAAAAATAGATATAATAAGTTAAAAATAAAGATTTTGATAGATATAACAAATTAAAATTTTCTAAATTCATTGTTAGACTCCACAAAAATAAATATCTCAACTTTTTTTAATTAAAATCATAATTTTCTTCCAAAATAAATAAAATTAAAAGATAAATATAAGTATCACAGTATAATTTCATTATTAGTTATATTAAATTAATAAAATTGATATTTTTATAATAATATAATTTTATAGTGAGATAATTATATAATACATTTATATTATGAATTTATTGTTTAACCATTACTATTTTTACTAATTAGTCATTTATAAATATTCCATAAACACAATCATTTTTAATCTTTGCATTAATCATATAAATTATTTAATACTTTTTCCGTATTAAATTAATTATCGTTTTAGAGAACTTTTTTGTTTTAAATTAATTGTCGTTTTATATTTTCAATGTAAAATTTATTAATTTTTTATTTTTTATAATTATTTTTATTCTACAGACTATTTTATTATTGGGTAAATTGTGTTTAGGTAAATAATTAATAATGTTTTTATATTAAAAAAAATATAATTAATATTTTTTTAATCTGTGTATATATGGTTAAAATGACAAGTAAATAAAAATAGAACTATTATTGTTTAAAATCACAATCACCCATTTTTACAAACTTTAACAATTCACAAGTGCTTCTACACCCACACCCATGCCAATTATGCTCTTAGAATGCTGCCGACTAACACTTAATTACTCAATATCTAATTAATGGTCCAGCGATCAATCAGTCATATTCTAATTAACCGATTAGCGAACAAGATAAATCGGCGACATAAATTTCCGATAGATTAATTAGATTTCATCCACAGAAATCTCATGTGAATGCACGCAACTATAAGTGGTTGTTTGTTTAGGTTTTTGAGGCGTGTTTATGTTTATGGGTCCACCAGCCTTCAATCCCATGGATTCACTCTTTCCTCATTTAAGATTGATGAACCGCGTAGATTGATTCGAGTGAGCTTCAGCACCAACGAGAATTACTAAGACCATTTAGATATGCCATAAGAAACTTAGCTTTGACTTTGTTTACAACTTCTTTAAAACGAACACTTCAAAGTTCAAAGAAAAAAGTCAATTATCATATTTGACTTTTCGAATAGTTCAATATATATATATATATATATTTGACTTTTCGAAAACACCATTTTCAAGTGCAATTATATTCTTAATTTGAGCTATTTTTGTAACATTATTTTGCGCAAATAGAATTTTAACAGTCCCAAATTTGGAACACTTCGACAAAAAACCACTTTTATCAATTTCAAATACTTTCGATTAGTATATGGTAATTAGAAAATATTATTAACCAATTTAGGTCCTTGACGCATGCAGCAGAAGTAACTATATAACCCAAATAAACTCTTTTAGCTCAAGACTGTGCAGAACCACACCGGCCCCTTTGAAACTTCTATTGATAAACCGATAATAAATGGATAGAGAATCCTATATATATTGTAAAAACATTTTGAGAAGATTGTTTATCAAAGCATAAAAATTAGGGGTGTGACTAGAAAGTATTTTTAGAGTAAAAGTTTACTCTATAATTAAAATTACTCCCTTTTCAGCCAAAAATTCACCAATCAAGTAGAACATTTATTTTGGTAGTTACTCTAGTTACTGATTGAAACGAAAAAAAATCACACTAATTTTTACTTCTAGTTTTAAGAGAGTAGAACTGTAACCCAGGACTGTAACACTGCTTTTTTTTTTTCTCTTTCCACTTTTCCACCTCTTTTAATTGTCTCTCATTTCCATTTTTATATTTACTCCATTTTCATCTACAATGCACCAATCAGACCCAGATGAAACTTTAGACTTTGGTTGACAGAAAAAGCACGACAACCAGAAATATTTAAACGATATCCTAATAAAAATAGGAAAGCATTAGTATATCAAAACTTTAAACAACCAAAAATTCAACATTTATTAAACATCAGTCCTCGCTCATAGAGTATCATGTGATCGATTTATTTACACGTGTAAAATTATATCCATTATATACATAATTATGATTAACTAAATCAACACTTGTAAAAATTATATTAGAGAAGTCGTGTAAATTTCAAAACCATAACAAATAAACCAAAAAGGGAGAAAAAGGCAAACAAACCAACCAGAAATATGTGGTGTACGTACGTAGTATAAATAAAAATGTGGTCATTTTTTTTGTAACAAAATGTGGTCATTGATCATTAGAATACAACACATGTATTAGAAAGAGCAAAAGAGACGCATACAAAATCAAAAACGATAAAGTTTTGGAATTGCATCACGCGTTACATAATAACCCCAAATTCCACTTTTGCCAATATAGTACGGATCATTGGCAAGGAAGTTGTTTATCTCGTGTGATTATGTAAATTCAAAATTCGCTGCATGTTCACTACTCAAGAGTCAAGAGTTTCAGAGAGAATCAATAGTTGTTGGCGAATTTATAAGGTTTCCGGCCGGATTGTATCGTTATTTAATTCTCTTCAAATCCGGAAACAAGTCAAACTCTAGAAGCTACAATAAAAGCACATATATGGCCATATTAAGTTATATTATATGTTCCCAAAGTTCTCTCAAACCATAACCAAAGTAATCGTTCCGGCCTTCCGGATTTGTATATTCTATTGCCTATCTATAACTTATTACGTATACGTTGTCTCCTTCTACGTTTGGCCACGTGGGTCACGTTACTAAAAAGGAGTTTCCATTCTGTACAACGGATATATAGTATGAATTAGTTTAATTTGATTTCCACATTTGTTACATTAAGAATTATACCATATTAATAATCTCCAACTAAATTTTAAAGCTACATGTGAGACGTGATTTTCATAATTCAAAACAGGTGCATTTTTCTTTCAACTGCGATTACATGGATAGATCAGATAGTAAAATGGATGCAAGGATGCGGGAAATTAGAGCAGTTATTCATTCACAAAGCGATATATCTATATGAATACATAAAACCTAATTCTAATACGGAGATGTTAGGAGTATATTAGTGTAGATCACACCACATGTTATATATATTTCTTTCATATTAGTATATTTTTTTCAAAAGAGCAGTAAAATGTTTTGAAGTTTGTTAAAAGTTTTATCTGATCAATTTCTTATATATGAAATTTTAATCTTAGAATTTTGAAATGAATGAAAGAACTAAAAGACATAATATAATTGATTACTAAATTCCCCTAAGGTACTTTTGGGTAAGATTTCTACTACAACTTTACTATCAAATTATAGGTTTTACAAGATAATAATAGAGTTTTTTTCCCTCTCTGTGTTACAGATTTGGTTTAGTAAAGAAGATTTTGAGAAGAAGAATACAAAACTCTGAGAAATCCTTTACGACTCTCTTTGATTTCTTTTTTAATATCTATCTTCTCTCTGCCTCTATTCTCTGACTCTTAGTCTTGTTATTGATTCGATTCTCTTGAGATTGTGAAGTCGCCTCCATTTATAGCCAAGGATCTGTGTTCTTGTTTCCATTTTGCTACTGTAATTTTCTTTTCTCATTGTTTATTTTTCACTAACATTCTTTACCTTTTTGTTTATGTAAACAAATAGATTTAAGAAATAGGCTTTGTAAAGACTAAATGGAAAAGCCCAAATACCAGGCCATACCAAATGTTGGCTGAAGCCCAATAATCAGCCCAATAACCAGCAATTTTTCAATTTGGAAAATAGATAATCAAACGTAAGAGTTGGTAATACCTAGTACATAAGCATATTGTTTCTTTTTCTTAGAAATATGTTTGGTTGTGAATTGTGATGTTTTTTTTTAACAACATTACACACAATATAATAAGCAGCTCCAATACGTTTGGTACATACTTATAATAAAGACATAGCTACTATGTAAATAGCCTCATAAATTCAGCAGTTCTGTACATCATGTTATATACTGATGAGGCTATTGATCCAACTCAAATTCTAATCAATATACCTGAGATCAAGAAGGTCTCAATGACACGATCTATGATCATGAGACTTAGAGAAGGGTTCAATATCTCCATGCATAAAAGCCTTCTTTTTTTGATTAAACAATGTATATATTACCATCATATTATGTACAGTGCCGTGCTTAGCTATATAGGGGCTTAAAGCAAATTTATAACTAAAGATTTTAAATATGAATTTCTAATAAAAATATATAGACTTTTAAACAGACAAAATATTGAAGAAAAATTACTTTAAATGAGAAATATTATCATGAAACATACAAAAAAATTATAACTGAAAAATAACATAAGCATAAAAAAAAAATATTGCATGGTGAAAATCAGAAAAAAAAAAACATGTCACATTAGAAAAAAAATCTAAAATAGTGAAAATGGACATTTTTTTTTTTTTTTTGTATCCTAACTCAACAAAAAAAATCAATATTTATAAACTCACATTTTCATATAGATGAGATTAATTATTATTTTTCTGGTTTGACCTCCCAAACTTTTATATATATATATATTTAAGCCAAAAAATTAACATAAATTTAGTATTAACACTTATTTCCTAACTAAATACTCTCTGGGACCCTTAAAATATTATAAAAATTGGTTACATGAGGCAAATGCCTTTTTTAATAACACATAGGCACGGCTCTGACCATGTATCCAATTTCTATATACCTTGTCAAAGTCGTTAATGAGTTTCAAACATTCTGCGTTACGAGGATCCACATTTACGTACTGCGCATCTCTCTACTGCACGAAACTACTAGCGTTTTTGATTACCAAAGAGTCTTTATGATGAAAAAAAGACAACATAAGCATGCCATATCTCTCGTACCTCGTAGATTTCATCAGAGATGCAATAGCACATAACCCTGTTATTGGTTATTGAGTTTAAAACTTAGGATTTCTGAATGCTCAAAAAGTGAAGATAGGAGTCCCTAACGTGTCCCTAACTCTCTGTTCTTGCATAATATTGGCCTATTATAGACATAACCTAATACATGTATATAGCTTCTTATGCCCAGCATCGAACCAATACGAGCCACCCACTTTGAAGACCATACAAAGCATAAAATCTGAACTGGGATTCACAATATTTGTTAGAAAAAGTCAATGCATGAATATAATCTTTTTTTTTATCTTTTAGGACACTACGCGTTTTGTAATAGTTGTTTGTAATTACTTTCTTAGATAAACCAGTTAACCTAATGATTTAATGTAGATTGTTTTCGTTTACGATACTTAGTTTTGGAATACTCCATGAAGCGGTCGTCTACAAAGAATGGACTTGTGTCAGTTTGTTGTATCATTGGTGGGGTTGTTCAGGATTTCAAGTCTTAATTATGGAGGGGATTAAATGTAAGACGTTCTGGTCCTCCAGCCCGTTGACATCAGGAGTCAAATGCCTAAAACATATTGGTAAGAAAAAATGAAAATAAACAAAAAATTGGCGGAGTTGTTGACAAGGAGAAGCTATGCCCACAAAAACTATATTTTACAAATGGAGTAGTTTTTGTTTTTTTTGTTTGTCTTTTTTTATTTGGCTGGGTAAAAATTCATTATATGCCATTGTTGATGTTTACAAGTTGTTCAAGAAAAGAAAATAATTAAATAAAATTTATAGAGTTTGAGAAGTAATAGCTATCTTAGCCAAAAGATCAGCACATTTGTTATTTGATCATTTCCTATTGAGTAAATATAATCAAATTGAACATATATACTTGCCAGAACCTAATGGTGTATATATAGTGTTGGAACTTAAGATTATCAGTATTGAAATTGAGGATGGTGTAAACAGTACGTAGCATTTATCGCCTTCAAAACCCACATTATTATAGCTCAAAGACCAACATCTCTGCATAGTTCACAGTCAATCTGACAGTTCTATCTCTTTAGGCATGTGTTTTCTCTCGAATTTGCCCATTCCAAAATCGTTTCTTATGTCTAATCTTTGATAAATAAAAAGGAAGGTAGCCTAAAGCTTAGCTTCCTGTAACAAACTAGTGTATATACCTAAATTTTTAATTTTTAATTTTTAAAAAAACCATAACTGATGCAAAGTCACTTAAAGAAAAGCCTACAAGTTATCTACTTATTTTTCTTTATCGATTAGTTTCTTTATTATATTTCATCATATATGTACTTTAGAATTTTATACATCTATATTTTTAGAGCTGAATATTATTTAATATTGAAAAAGAAAACTCAAACCTCTGTTCTACGGTTACAAAAAATAGAGTAAAAACTATGATCCAACGACAAAAAATTGCAAAAGAAACAAAGACGACAACACAAACCAATCACATGTACAGAAGTGATAAGCTTCTCCGAGACCACCATATCCTTTAACCATAATGGTTCTCCCACATCTACATTAGACTGAAACCGCATCTCTTTACTAACACTCTTTGAATCAAAGATGTCCACAAATTTGAACTCGAAACTTCGACTTCCAATTTCCATTTATATATGCACACCGTATAAACTTTATATAATTTAATTACTGCTTGCATATCTATATCTATATTCTATATTATATATATAAAAAATAATATAACATCTTTTCTTCTTAAGCCACTTCAAAAAAATAATCTTAAAAATATGACATATCATCTTACCTCATCCATTTTTAATATGCACTCATTTTAATATCTACCCATTTTATTATCTACATATATATATTTCTCATATTCTGTTGATTCAAATTATATATTTATATTTAAACACCATATTTACATTAGCCCATAAAACGCTAAAAATAAATAAACAACAAAATGAATTACAATGTAAATTTAAATTAAAAATATAAAAATAACAAAAAAGACAGAAAAGTGAAAAAATAAAAATAAATAAAAAATACTAGATTTAACATAAAACTAGAGCAGCAAAAAGAAAAAAAAGAAAAAAAGAAAAAGAAAGAATCATAATATGATTTAACAGGAGGAATTGGGTAAGAATGAAAAGATTTCTGAAATTTATTTTTTTAAAATATGTCATCTTTTCTTCTTAACCCACTTTAACAAATGATATTCTAAAACATGATATATCAGCTTAATCTGTCATTTTAATATTCAATCATTTTAATATCCACCTATTTTATTTTTTTTTCATTTTTCATATTCAGTTGATTTGGATTATATTTAATCACTATATTTATGTAAGTTCATCAAACCCAGAAAATAAGTAAACAAAAAAATGATTAGTAATGTGAATTTAAACTAAAAAGAAAAAATAACAAAAAAGGAAAAAAGACAACACAAAAAATGAAAAAGAAAGAATAAAAAAGTAAAAATACATAAAATATCAGCAATAACATTAAATAAGAGTATAAGAAAATAGAAAAAACAAATAGAAAATCATAACATGATTTAATGAAAATAGGATAATAAGAGAATAAACGGGATAGATCGAAACGTAATATGATATGAATAAGAATATCATTTAGAAACATGTTTGAAAAATGTAACAATAGGAAAAATAACTTTCTCTAATTGAAAATATGTTAAATTATAAAAGAAATAACAATTAATAATATTTCATAAAAGCTTTATTAGACTAATACATTATGAGTTAAATATAAAAAAATATGGAAGCAAGAAAAAAAAAAGGAAAAAAGTGAAAAAAAATGAATAAAAATTAGAAGTACATAAAAAACCAGAAACATCATCAAATAAGAGCATAAAAATAAGGAAAATAAACGCAAAAATGTGAGGAGATTTAACAGGAATAAGATAAGAACCAAAATTCACAAAATTTCCAAATATAAACGGGATAGATCCGGATAAAATATGATATAAAGAAAAAAGTTTCATTTTAAAAACATAAAATAAAAAGGGTAACAATAATAACATTAATTCTTTATGGTTGGAAATATGAATTCAAGCAACTTTTTGATATATCTCATATGTAAAAATTATTATAAAAACTAAATAATTAACAATATTCATAAAATAATAAAAACAATAATTAAATAAAAATAAATAAAAATAGAATAAATTATATTAATATGTCAATTTATAAAATTGGATGCTATGAAAATACGAGAAATATAAAAGATAAAAAAATAAAGATGAGTATAAAACAAGACAGTAAAAATTAGAGTGTATTATACAAAACTCTATTAAAAATAATAAAAAATAACAACCTGCATGAAACATGCAATAATCCTTTAATATGTATGTAAATAGATTTTAAATGAAAATATATAGTTACGTATTCTTAATGAAGTTTAATATCTTACCATATTTATTCTTCTCGTTTCGAAATGAGAAATAAAAGTTGTACTCATATCCAAATTTGATTATAAACTATGTTTTTTTAAATTATTCATTCTGATATACTAAAATATGTCATTTGTATAACAATTTTCTGGTCAGTTCGGTATAGCAAGAGAGCTATGTTTCATTGGTGAAACGACACGGTGATCGCTAAATTAATTATACTGAGACTTTAGTAAACCACTAACTAGTAACTACATCATGTGACCAATTTATACATGTGCCATGGAATGTTTGTATAAGAAAGAAGAAGTTGTTGGGAACATGGAAGTTTTTTTTGTCAAGAGAACATGGAAATTTTTAGTTGTTCATCAAAAGAACCAAAATATTAAATCTCCTAATTCTAAATTGACACGTAACAAAGAATTTGTTGTAAAGAAAGAATATTCACATTTTCTAAATAAAAAGACTTGTACTAGAGACGAAAATGAAAGTATTTGAAAAGAATTTTAATTTAAAATATATATACATGCAAAACTTAGAACTATTTTTAGGATAATTTCCATTCATGGCTTGTTTGTTTTAAAACTTGTTTTTGGAGGAAAACAATAAAATATCATTTAAAATACACAAGAGCACAAAATAGTGACATATGCCTAATATTCTGAATGACATATGATAGTCTCTCAAATTTGTCTCGAGAGGAAACCAATTTTTTAAAAATTTAATTATTCTTTTAGATCATTTCAATTCATAACTTATATATGAAAACTTATTTTGTGAACGACGAGTGTCTGGAGTTCATCACCAAGTCATTTAAGAATTTCAAGGTTTCTCCTCCAAAAGTTTCTTTCACAAACCATGGCCTGCTGGCCACCAACTTCCCTAACGATCCTCAAGTAGCCCTTTTAATTATATATGAGACCTAAACACTTGTTTGACTCTGGAAAATCTTGTTTCCAATATTAATAGCACTCTAGCACAGATAAATATCAACTATCACATTTGCCCTCACATCAAATGTTTTTTGTGGAGATATATATGAACCATCATTTAAACTTTATAAACCAGTCCTTAAAAGACAAGGTTTTAAGCTTCGTCATATATACATAAAACAGATAAGCATTTTTCCTAGAGATATGTTGGCTTGGT
The DNA here is from genome assembly GCA_900406495.1 of Sisymbrium altissimum. Classification (NCBI taxonomy): domain Eukaryota; kingdom Viridiplantae; phylum Streptophyta; class Magnoliopsida; order Brassicales; family Brassicaceae; genus Sisymbrium; species Sisymbrium altissimum. The sequence continues at coordinate 41,850 of OVBI01000405.1, forward strand.
AGCCCAAACAAGCTGCAGAAGAGCCCTAGTAAAAAATTATTAAAAAATCTAAATTTTATAATTTTTTGATAAAACTTTTAAAAAAAAAATGTCGACCATAGATAAAACTTTAAGGTATTCTAATAAAAGTTAAAATAGTTTTAAAATTCAATTAAAGTAATCATAAAACTTGTTAAAAAATAAATCATTCTAAATCCTCTCAAATACAAGAATTAATATTTAGATAATAAATAATAAGGATGAGTCGTGACTTTTCCTATGTTTTTTTTTCTGACCATTAAAATGATTTCTTCTCTGTGGAAAATTCATAGTACAAAGTTTGGCAATCTCCTCCGGTCTCCACGTTCGAAGTCTTTGCCACCAATTAGGGGTTTCCATTTTTCACTTCCAAGATAATTTTCTTTTTTAGGTAAATGAAAATTTTCTTAAATTACTTTTAGAAAATGTGATTTTTTTTATTTACACAAAAAGTGATTTTAATTACAAATTTGTCAAAAGTCACTTAACATATACTGTATATTTTTGCTGATTTCTACATTGTTTTATATATTCATAATTATGAATTGTGGAAGTGAAATAGAAACCAGTAAATAAATACATTACAAATACTTGAATAAAATAAAAATTATCACCTGAAATTTTGCGACAGATTCTTAATACTATTGTTCAATATGCAACTGTTGTAATATATGATTAATTAAAATATTGAAACATAAATAGAACTTAGTTGGAAATTTAATGTTCAATGAAAAAGCATGAATAAACGCACAAAAGAAAAGCTTACGCACGACTTTTTATAGACTTCGTCTAGTCGTATTGTTTCTTGGTCTATATATATTTAATACTAGTATTAAGTAAAGAATGCTTAATAGTCCACAATAATTATGACCCTATGGGGAAGATGGTTCCATGCCAGATTTTAGGAAAAGTGGAGTCATGGTTTCACATCTCGACTTTGACAGCATAATCTTCGCCACGGACAACGGAATTAGAATTGCCAAGACATATTTTCCACGTTATTTACTTTTCTATTGAGATGAAAAATAGAAATTTCGGTTCCCTTTTCCAAAAAATATATTTGAAGCATATTTGAAATATATTTGCAGCATATCTTCAAACTTATTTTCTTCTTTGTTTTTTTTTTTTTTGGCATCTATTTTCTTCTTTGTTAAATATGAAGGATTTGGGCTTGGACCAATTTTTTATAATATTTTATAATATTGAGCATTTCTTCTCCTAGAAATCAAATTAGGAGCATATCACTATCACTGTATCAGAATCGATAGTATTTGTGTTTAACTACTAATCCAACTACATCAAGTGGTTCAAATCTTTTTTTCTTCAATAATTTTTGAAGAGAATTAATAAATAAGCGAAATGGTATCTTAAATCTAGTCTTGTATTTGGGCCAGCTGATTAGTTTCGACTGTCTTTTATCTTTCAACGTCAAAAAAAAAAAAAAAACTCTAGTCTTGTGTTTTAAGAGCAAAGACATATTCATAGACATTTTCAAACGTATATAATCAGAGAGATAAATTTGTTTTGTTAAATGAATGAAATAGTTTAATTTTTTAATTAATACAACTACGACTCTTCAGTGCCGCCACGTAACTCTCATTGGTGTTTCATTTGTCAACAATATTGCCGTTACTCTTAGAAATTAGGGGAAAATATTAATTTTCATGAAATTAACAGTTAATGTAACGATTTATTATTCCCTCTATAAATAGGCTATTGCTCCAGCACGTATGACCACAGCTCAAAAGAAAATCTCCTCTCTTCGTTTACGCGAATTTTCTTGCAGCAATTTTCTTTTGTTCTCTCTTTGAGTGATCTCCATTTCACAAAATGGCTCTTAAAACTCTCTTTGTTATTTCTATGCTTCTCCTTCCCGTCTATTTTCAAACGATACTTGGTAAGTTTCATGGCAAATGACTACGACTTTATACTTTCTCACTTGTATATCGTAAGTATCTTCGAGTATACAAACTAGAGAGATCTCATACGTTAACAAAAATTTCAACCAAGACATTTTGTTATCTTGATGAAAAAACTAAAGATGTTTTCATTTTATTTTGAATTGGCGGAAAATGTTAATAGATCACTTCCAACTTCCAAGAGGTATACGAATAGTTATGTACGATTTGCATTAATTTCGTAGGGCACGAAGTCAAGTGCGAGAATCTGGACAAAGACACGTGTGCATTCGCGGTCTCGTCGTCTGGCAAACGCTGCGTTTTGGAGAAGAGTGTGAAGAGGAGTGGGATGGAGGCGTATACGTGTCGATCATCGGAGATAGAAGCGGACAAGGTCACAAACATTATTGAATCAGATGAATGCATCAAAGCGTGTGGTCTAGACCGAAAATCTTTGGGTATATCTTCGGACGCATTATTGGAATCCCGGTTTACTCAGAAACTTTGCTCGGTTAAATGCTTAACTCAATGCCCTAACGTCGTTGATCTCTTCTTCAATCTTGCTGCTGGCGAAGGTACGGTGTTGTGAGACCGGTTCGATTAAAAACTACACTTTTTTCTCTAAATAGGTTTCGGTTTAATCTCTTTTTGTTTGGTGTATATATAATAGGAGTATATTTGCCAAAGCTATGTGAATCACAAGAAGGGAAATCAAGAAGGGAAATGTCGGAGATTAGGAGCTCGGGAACTGTAATGGACACTCTTGGACCGGTTGGGCCAGTCAGGTTGGGTGAGAAGATGGCACCGGAGCCGGCTACTTCACCGGACTACACGCCTTCCGTGCCGGCATCTTCACCCGGGTACATGCCTTCCGTGCCAGCACCTTCACCGTACATGCCTTCCATGCCAATCAGGTTAGGAGAGATGGCTTCCGTGCCGGCATCTTCACCGGACTACACGCCTTCCGTGCCGGCATCTTCACCGGGGTACATGCCTTCCGTGCCAGCATCTTCACCGGACTACACGCCTTCCGTGCCGGCATCTTCACCGGACTACATGCCTTCCGTGCCGGCATCTTCACCGGACTACATGCCTTCCGTGCCGGCACCTTCACCGTACATGCCTTCCGTGCCAGTCAGGTTGGGTGAGATGGCACCAGAGCCGGCTACTTCACCGGACTACACGACTTACCCGCCGGCATTTTCACCAGAGTACATGCCTTCCGTGCCGGCACCTTCACCAGGGTACATGCCTACCGTGCCCGCACCTTCGCCATATTAGTTATGGCAAGCGAGTCTAGAGAGAAGACGTACCATGTCTCATGAGATTCCTAAAAGAATAATGGGTTAAGAACTTTATATTTAGATCGATGGTTTTGTTACATCGTTAAATGATTACTTATACTATATACATTTCATAAAAATACACCACGAGGCATAACTAAGAGATTGTGAAAGTTATGAACGTTCTGGTGGAACTTATACTAGTAATAAATAATAATATCTTGTTATGATAGTCCAATAAAATATGTTTTGAGGTATACTAAGAGCAACCCCATTGGTGCAGATACTCTTTAAGTATCTCATCATTAAATAATATTAATTTTAATGTAAATTAAGTTGAGAAACTTAGGTACATTTATTAAGTCCATTGGTTGATACCCACTAAGTATCTCTAGTGTAATATTTATTTTGTTGTCAATAACTTTTTAGTATAATTTAATTTGTAAATATATTAAGTTGCATGTTAAATAAACTTAAGTAAATTAAATAATTATCCTTTTAAAATAATCTATAATAATAATTATGTAAATAATATAATAGTGATAATAACAATGCAATAAATTATATATCACCAATATAATAAAAAGTTATATAATCTTAAAAATACAATTACACACAAAATTATATATCATAAAATATAAAAAATATTATAAAATAAAACTTAAAATTATAGTGCAGCTCTAATCCTCATTTGGTAATATGCCAAACTTTTGCCATATATGCTCAACCAAATCAGCTTTTAACTGCTTATGTATATTTCGGTCACGAAGTCGTTGTCGATTACCGATAATATTACCCAAATTAGTAGGTATATCGGTAGAGTATGTGAAATCTATTTGCACACTCCCACTCCCACTTTCTTCTGTTTCGTAGAATTCAGAGACATCATACTGAGTGTATTTATCTCGCTCGTCTTCTACTATCATATTATGCAATATGATACATGCTTTCATTATTTTTCCAATTTTTATCTTATCCCAAAAAAGAGCTGGATTTTTTATAATGGCGAACCGAGCTTGTAAAACTCCAAAAGCACGTTCAACATCTTTTCGGATAGCTTCTTGATGTTGAGCAAATAATGATGCTTTTAGATCTTGGGGAAGTCGAATTGATTGGATAAACGTGGCCCATTTTGGATATATACCATCCGTAAGATAATAACCCATATGATATTGGTGTCCATTGACAACGTAATTCACTTTTGGAGATCGACCTTGTAGAATATCATCAAAAACAAAACAGGTGAGCGGTCAAGAACATTAATATCATTTAACGTACCAGGAGGTCCAAAAAATGCATGCCAAATCCAGAGATCATGTGAAGCAACAGCCTCTAAAACGATTGTGGGTTTTCCACTTCCACGTGAATACTGTCCTTGCCAAGCGGTGGGACAATTCTTCCACTCCCAGTGCATACAGTCAATACTTCCTATCATACCTGGGAACCCGCGTATTTCTCCAATATCGAGCAATCGTTGGAGATCTACTGCTGTAGGCTTTCTTAAATAGACATCTTCAAATGAAGATATAACTCCATCTACAAATTTTTCCAAACATAAACTCACAGTAGTTTCAGCAAGCCGAAGGTATTCATCCAGCATATCACCTGCACAACCATATGCCAAAACACGTATGGCTGCTGTGCACTTTTGTAGTGTGGAGAGACCTTTCCTTCCGGTAGCATCTCTTCTTTGTTGAAAATATTGGACTGTATTTGAGAGTTGATTAGCAATACGCATGAATAATGGTTTATTCATCCTAAATCGACGTCGGAATATAGCATCTGAGTAAATTGCTTCGTCGTTGAAATAATCATTCCACAAACGAATATCTCCTTCTTCACGACATCTTTCAATATAAGCTCTTTTTTTCTTCGGAGTGTTTACTTCTTGAAGCTGAGCATAATCCTCCACCCACTCATAAAATACACTATCGAATTTTTTAAAGCTTCTTCTTTTTCTGAAAGTTTTTCTGTTTTCCCAAGAAGACTTCTGAGGAGTTCCATCTTTGATAGTTTATTTCTCTCAGCCATATCTTTTTCTTTTAACGTCAACAAGTTCTCCAGTTTTGATCGAGAATTGGCCTCTTTTTCTTCATTTGTTGTTTTACTAACAACCTTCTTCCCTTTGCGCTTTGATGCCTTCACACCAATAGGACGCTCCATCACTTGCTCCTCCACATGACTTTCTGCATTAGAGCTTGAAGAATATGCACCACCTTCATCCAATTTTGTTCTTTTTGAGCTTCCACTACCCTTACAGTTTTGAGAGATGTAAGAACTACACCATTTTTGATCATGTCGAAGCTCCCTCCATGCATGCTCAAGTGTGAAGTTAGTCTTGTAATCATTGTAGAAGAATTGGTATGCAACCTTGACAACATCATTTTCTTATTGGCCACTAGCTTTTTGACTCAAAGCTTGATCATAGCATCCAACAAATTTGCAGACGCTGTCATTTAATTTTTGCCATCTTTGCTTACAGTTACTGCTTTCTCGTTTTGGGAGGCTTGCAACTGCAGGACTTGATGAAAAATATGCTGATATTCTTTTCTAAAAAGCATCATACCTACAATTGGATCTTTGCTAGTATTTAGCCATGCACTAATGAGAACAACATCTTCAGTTGGACTCCATTTCCGTCTTGCTTCTCTACGGTCGTCCGTTGTGTTTTTAGGTTGATTTTGATCATCACTCCCTCCACCCATATTGTATTGGGTACTATAACGTGGCAGCATTCCTGATGAACTCATGTGGATTGTAGGTGAAATAGGAGGAGAAAGATCTGCAGTATTCCTTTGCTGTTGGCTATTTAGAAGATCCATAAAATTTGAAAACAAGTTAAATGGATTGTTTGAATCCATAATCTCAGTGATGAAAGAAAGGAAATAAGAAATGGTTTGGCATGCCGTAAGCTAAAGATGCAGAGGCTATATAGAAGAAGAAACTGTCTATGAACTATTCTATTGTTCAGCTAAAGATATGACATGTGCTACATATCACTGAGTTAGTCTCTGTCTCAGTCATAAAAAAACTATATCTAACGATTAGTTTCTGTCTCAGTAATAAGATTCTTTGTCACTGAATTATTTTATGTCTTAACTATGTTGGTTTACTGCAGAGTTCTCTTTACTATTTCAATTTCACACAATTTATTTTGCCAAAAGCAGAATCTTATTGAATTAAAGACAACAGAGATTGAATCAGAGAATCATATGACAGAAAACTAAATCAATAACATAGAATGGATTCCTTTTAATTTTGTTGGATTAGTTGGCGAATAAAAAAATATTAACAAACGAACATACAAAGAAGAAGAGGAAAATAATCACCTTTTCTCTTTGTAGTTGTCGAAATCAATCAAAAATTCTGAATTAGCTTTTTGCACAGTGTTTCTATTTGAACTAACAGCCCACTGATACACCAACAACAAATGAACATTATCATACATAGTGATAATTTAAAACACTTAGATGGCTCTTACGTTGTGTGTTGTGTTTCATGAGAAAGATTTAAAGCAATACAAAAACCCAGAATTCCAACTACCATCAACTAATTTCACATGAATTAAGCACAAGAAACTCCAGAATTGCATATCATCTTCATGGATTAAAGTGAAAAAAACATTAAAATTGAAATTCAAAAATTATACCATTGTTCATCAGAAAACCAATTAATTACTTCGATACCAAACATAGCGTTACAGGTGAAGAGCTTTCTCCTCTGCTTCAGTTGGATTCTAAATCGAATCAGCTCCTAAAAATTGTTTGCTGGTTAGTCGTCATTGAAACAGATTTGGGAAAAAAAAAATTGGTGAGAGAAGAAGAGAAACGGAAGAAAAGAAAAAAGGTTAGATAAAAATTAAGTTATTCAAAAAAGTTAAACCAACAAAAAGAAGATAGGTGTTTTTAATCAAAGGTTCTGAAGAATTTTGGTATAAGATACGGTTCTGACACATTTTGGTTAAAAAGCTATTTTTTTTTTTTAATTTTTAAAAATCCTAGATACTCATGTGAATACCGCCGATGGAACTGCTCTAAGATGGACACGAGTCGGGTCTGGAAATTTTGGATACCCATACTAAAGCAGATAATCCATTTATGTACTTTATACTCGATCAGAACCCCCCCAAATTAAGTCCAAGTAAGGGAACCAGGAAAATAAGGTTGACTTAATATACATTTCTCTGAAAACTCACCATTTCCAATTAAAACATGATACCAAAACAAAACCTATTTATTTCGCAGAATAAACCTGAATTTCTTAACTACTACATTAAAGAGGAATGGATGGAACAAAATTATTCATCTAAAATCTTTAATCGATTTATCTATATTTTACTCATTTTTATCAAAACTAATTCTTATAATGTTTTATCACGTTTATCTACATTTCATTCATCTTTATTAAACTAGTTTTCGGTTTTTCCCTCCACTATTTATTTTTGTTAATTAATTTTATATATTAAATCAGATTTGGTAGATTTAAACAGTTATTTCCAAAATTATTTAGATATTTAAATGTATGGTATGTATTAGTGGTGTGAGTTTGACTACTTTAGTTTCCTAGTCCTAACCCCACAATTTTCCTTCCAAACTTAATCAATGGGCTTTCAACATTCTCTTTTTGAGTTTTAGTCATAATCAATGTTCTTAAACCTAACATAGACAACGAACTAGACCTTTTCAGATTACCGGAATTCCTTCGATGGAAACTTCTGAAATCGGGAAAAATAAAACTGAGAAAAAAGTAGGATGGTGAGGATGTTAACTACAGAGAGAGAGACAGTGCCTCTTATATAAGAAGATTTCAACATACATGAAATTCAATTAAACTTCATTACATGGTTTAATCAAACCAAATTTAAGTTACATCATGGGGGTGACCAAATTTAAGTAGCGACAAAACGCAATGGCGTCAAAAACTCTCTAAAGATAAAAAACATTTGGGCCCATTTATAATTGGGCCCGGTAGAGCCAAGCCCGTTTAAAACAACATTCCCTAGCAAAAAGCTTCTCTCTCTCTTGGCTCTCAACCAACAAGAAACCTCTGCGTCTGTCTTCGTCCTCACTGCATTTTATCGCCGCCGGTGAAAATCAATCATCTTTCTTCTCTTAGGATACAGTAGTGGACAATGGTGAGCCAAAGGCAAAGACTTGCTCGTAAGCGATACAAGGAAGCTCACCCAGAAGAGTTTCCAAAAGCAGAACCAACGCCGCCAAAGAATCCGGACAAGAAGAAGAAGAAGAAGAGCTTGTTCAAGAAAAAGAAACCTGCTTCTTCCACTGATAAACCCATGAGAAGAGGCTCCTCCACGAGACATCCTCTGAGAGTTCCTGGTATGAAACCTGGGGAAGGCTGTTATATCTGCAAATCCAAAACTCATATTGCTAAACTCTGCCCTGAAAAATCTGAGTGGGAGAGAAACAAGGTGGGCTGTGCTCTCTCTTCTCGATTCTCTAAAACTGTTGCTTTCTTGTTTTATCCTTGGCTTAGCATTAGAGTGATGGAACTTGGCCTTGTAGGGTTTTGCTTTCAAGAAATAGGCAGATGAGCTTTGTTATGTATAGTTAAGTTTCATGGTTTGTTAGGTTTGTGTAGTTCTTGTTAGAATCAGTCAAGGGTGTAATTGAGTTAAAGATCTGATTTTTTTGTTGTTGTTGTTTCTTAAGTACTATGATGATTACTTCATTTTTAGTGGTTGTTTGAAAGTGAATTGCAAAATTGGTTATGAATGTTTGTTTTGTTGCTTGTAGATATGTTTGCAATGCCGAAGGCGAGGGCATAGTCTTAAAAACTGTCCGGACAAGAACGAGGATAGCAGTTTCGAGAAGAAGCTGTGTTACAACTGTGGAGATACTGGTCATTCACTTTCTCATTGTCCTAAACCTATGGAAGACGGTAAGTCTCTGTCTGTATTTCTTTTCTTGTTGATCTATGCTATGTGTTAGAGTTTGGTTGTATAACCTATTGGAAGGTTTTGAAGAAGCTTAAAGATCTGTCCTAGGGTCGGAAATGTAGTTCATGTTAGTTGTGGCTCTACTATGTTCATTTGGTCATTAAGGTTGCTGTTTTTTTTTTGTACTTTTGTAGGAGGGACGAAATTCGCAAGTTGTTTCATATGTAAGGGACAAGGACACATAAGCAAGAACTGTCCTCAAAACAAGAATGGAGTCTACCCAATGGTACAATGCTTGAATCTTGTTTTTATCCTTTTTTGTTTCTCCTCGTACAGAATGAGTGTCGACATTTTGGATGATATAATTTGATTGGTTTTCTTTTGCAGGGTGGGAGTTGTAAAGTATGTGGGAGTGTGGCGCATCTCGTCAAAGACTGTCCCGATAAACTCAGCAGAGATTCAGCCCCGAGAAGGAGTTCATCAAGTAACATTTTCATTCAATTTCTCACCTTTTTCAATTCTTGATCATCTAATTCGTCATCCTAGTCAAGTAGTTTCTCTTTCATTTGAACCTTCCTGTCAAGTGATTCGAGACAGTAAATGCAATTTCTGTTTATCTTATAAAGACTTCTAACTTTTATCTCTCGCTTGAAACAATAGGATTTGATGCTACACCAAGAGGGAAACTGACTAAGTTCAGTGGGGATGATCTTGAGGATGATTTCTATGAAGAGCCTGTAAGTAGCAAGAAGATGAAGACCTCTGATGCTACTACACCTGATGATATAGAGGAGAAGAGCATGCCGATTAAGAAACAAGGACCAAAAGTTGTCAATTTCTTTGGATGATGATCACAAATTTAACTCGAGAGGATCTAAAAAGGGTCGTCAATTTTGTAGGAAAGATCAATCTGTGTGTTCTCTATCTGCCTTGTGTAAGGACAAATTGCTATTTGAGGATTTATAACAATGTTATGTAATGGAACCACACAGCCAATTTTGTTTCAGATAAGTCTCTAAAACCGATCAAACCAAGCAAGAACCATATGAATTAAAACCGCTAAATCGTTTTGTCAACCAAAATGCTAGACATAGAGTCCTTTAACATGGATGGATAAGGATGTAAATAAGCTAAGATTAGACTAGAGAAATTGTCCGGAAAGAAAGGATGGTTAGGCGAATTTGAAGGAAGAGAGGGATGCATTAATGGTTGTCCGAGTTCGTCTCGATTGGCCTATTCAAATCAAATTAAGAATCTCTTCTTCCCCAAAAGTTTTCATTTCCCTTTTTCTTCATTCTTCATTTCTCCTCCAACAAAAGAGGACAAAACAAAACAAAACAAGAAGTCCCATCTCTCCAGTTTCTCTTTGTTGTCTTAGGTTTGCCTCCATCAACCAAACGCAATGGTGTGTTCTCTCATTCTTTCTTTTTTTTTTTCCTCTCCTTTCTCTTTTTAGTGAAGTTGTGTTTTAGATGTTTGAACATTGTTTCTTGTTATGCCTCGGTCCATTATTACCGTTTACATATTCTAAGCGTTTCATTTCTCATATATTATATATAGAACCATAGAAATCTTGAATTACGACTTATCCGTTTATTTATATGAATATGAATTGAAAAGGCGAACGCGGCGTCGGGAATGGCGGTGGAAGACGAATGTAAGCTGAAGTTTTTGGAGCTAAAAGCGAAGAGAAACTATAGGTTCATAATATTCAGGATAGATGGACAACAAGTGGTGGTGGAAAAGCTTGGAAGTCCCGAGGAGAACTACGACGATTTCTCCAACTCCCTACCGGCTAACGAATGCCGCTACGCTGTCTATGACTTCGACTTCACCACTGCTGAGAATTGCCAGAAGAGCAAGATCTTCTTCATAGCATGGTAATTACAAAACCCTCATGAACAAACACACTTTTCATGTTATAAAACATGATAGTTTACATGTATTTATGCGGATACGAATATGTGGTGACACAACGAGGATAGTAGAACAAATCACTAGATTACATGTTATGAAACATATTGGATGATGCATGTACGTATATGGTAGGTCACCGGATTCTTCGAGGGTGAGGATGAAGATGGTGTATGCGAGCTCAAAGGACAGGTTCAAGAGAGAATTGGACGGGATTCAGGTGGAGTTACAAGCCACGGACCCGAGCGAGATGAGTCTCGACATCATCAAAAGTCGAGCTCTCTAGATTCATATATGCCTGATTTCTGATCATATATCCATAAATGATCCATCATCATCATTCAAATTAAAGAACTTCTCCATGTTATGTAACTTTCTTGGTTTCATTCATTCTTAATTCTTTCCTCTTGACTATTTTTTTCTCTTTTTTTTTTTATTTACATTCTAAATTGACATGGGTTTTATACTTTGGCTTGGGAGAAGCTTAAAACCATGTAGTTTCTCGTGTAATAGCTGCAAACTTCCGTTGAAAAATAAAATATATAATTTCTCCATTGTAAGATTGAACATAATGTCGATATGTCCGAGTGGTTTAGGAGATAGACTTGAAATCTATTGGGCTTCGCCCGCGCAGGTTCGAACCCTGCTGTCGACGTATGGCTATTCTATCCTCCTTTTTCAGTTTTGGCTAAAGTTATGCTCGAGGCATATCCAGTATCGTCCGTTTTGTATATATATATACGCATGTGATGGACCTCTCACTCTGTTCTGTGAACATCATCTTTCCTAAGCGTCTCCATACCTATGATAAGAACACACACTCTTTGTTTCATATCACACTCACGATTAAGAACCCTAGGTAGAGACTCTAGAGACACATTCTGTAGATCTCCACAACCATGAACTTGAACGTACGAGAGTATAATGCGAAGAAGCTTAACACTTTTTCCAACACGAATAAATGTAGAAAATGTATACACTCAGCTTATGTCGTAATAGGAACTAGGACGTGACCCAAGTGGTTGCACAGAATTTTATATGAAATGAAAAACGCAAAATGATTAATCAATGAAATAGTTATTATTCATTTTTACAGTTTATAAAAGAACAAATTGTTTGATGCCGTCATCAATTTTACAGTTAGAAGAAAACGAAAACAAAATAAAAGATACAGAGAACTTATAAATAAATAATGTTGCAAGTAAAAAAAAAAAAGAGAATGTACAATGATAAATGGAAATAGGCATTCATACATTGTTTTATCTCTTGGGCTCACTCCAAGTCTTGCCTTCGAAGAACTCGTTAAGCATTCGCTCAAGATCTTCAGGAGTGAACCTTATGTACTTCTGTGGGTTCTTACCACTTTCTATCATCGGCCTGACACACACCACAAACAAAGCAACAATATTTTTATTCTTGCTATACCAAATCTGTTCACATTCTTGAAGGACAAGAAACCACACAAACTAATCTTAACCAAATCTGTTTAAAGGTGTTTCTGAATTGTATGTACCCGAAACGTTTGAGGAATGATCTGAATGCAGGTAAAAGGACTTCCGCAACAGCAAGCCTGAGAGATTCACGCAACTCGCTGTCCGGAACTGTCCATTGGCATTGTCTTTGGTGAAGTTCTTCAAACTGAGAATTGAATGTCTTGAATCTGTCTTTTACTGATGCTCTTGATATATTCGAGTTCTCTATCGGACCACTCCCACTAGACTGAACCGTTAGACACTGCAAAATCTGCAAAAGAAATGGCTCATCAGAAAATAACTCTTTAAGCACTTTAGAGCAGAAACCTGAAACGAGCTGTAGTTAAACCTTTGCCCAGGAAACTCTCTTGTACTGATTTGCGTGTTGCTGTACGATTCTTCGATGTATTTGCACCCAATCATCGCCCAACAAATCCTTTGCCTCTGACCTGTTAAAAATATAAGTCTAGTTCAGGATTATATCTAGGCTTTGGTTCTGTTTAAAGAGAGTTTGAGTCGAAGAAGCAGAGAACAAAACCTCCTAACAGATCTCACTATGTAGTGAACATTGTTCATTAAGAATAGTTGAGTTAATGCTGCATCTTTGTACTGCTTTGATTTACCATCCAGATTGTTCTGTAAAGCATGCATGATCCTTGTTGTTACAGCTCCAAGCTCGGAATCAGGATCTTTACTGTCAAACTCTTGAAAAAGTAGCCTCAACGTGGATTGGTAACTGTTTCAAAATTGCAAAAATTACTGAAGAATCCAACAAGATTGACAAGTCCTGTGGTATATGGAAAGTTACTTACTCGAATAAGAACTTGACATAGTTTATAACGTAGCTAGTAAGCGGATGTACGGTTCCATCCATAACAGCGGTTTTCGTAGCATCCTTTTCGACCGCTTCTTCAAAATCAGCAAATGTTTCTTGCGCTGTCTGAGCTAATCGTTTAGTCAGATTCAGTGCAGATTCTTTCATCTCGGTACAAGGTTTGCTTCCAAAGACCAACTCAATCTATAAATGTAAAAGTAATTAGGTGCACTCATAGACATAATTGAAACTATGATGTGTGATGGTGTGAGATAGTAAAACTTACCTCAGGCTGAAGCTCTCTCATTATTTCATACATATCTAGCAGAACAAACAGTTTTTCTGGTGATCTCTTGCTTTTAGCAATGGCCTCCCCGAAACTAAGCAGCACAGCTACACTATTTGCAGTGACTTCACCAAAACATTGATCCCTGAGTGACTCAACGCCATCGAGTATTTGGTCACAGATTTTCTTTTCCGCAGCAAATAACAGTTTCACCTGTCACAAGGTAACAGCCGTGTAAGTGAAGGAACAAGTAATGATCTATTTAGGTATTACTATTGTTTTTCTTTGGAAGAGTTTTTGTACAGATATTCGCATGTAATGGATCCAATTCCCAATCTTGGCCTCTAAGACCTCCCATTGCATTCTCTGAACATCATCTTTGCTTAGCCTCTCCACACCTAATTTCTTAAGGCTCTGCTCCAACACTGCTGCACGCGTATCCCTAATAAATTACAAGAAGTCGTATAGGATCAGTATATAAACTCCAGCAGAGTATTTTATCCGGATTCTAAGTTTGGTATCAGTGGATACAGACTTTTGATTGGTGCACTATTGAAGATAATATAACTAAAAAAAGTGTAAGAAGAGAAGGTAAGAAAACTAATCAGAAGTTGGACCTGTAAGATTTGAAAAGTTGTTGCTGATGACCAGCTTGAACCATCTGTTGGGCCAAATCATGAAGCAGAGGAAGAACCCTCGGGGGAATGACAGTTGGGACTGTAAAAATAGCGTTTTCTAAGCTTTTCTGATGCGGATCATGACTCTTGCCGCCACTACCTTCACCATCTGTTGATGGTCGAAGATTGCTTGGAAGACATTCGAACAAGCGATCAGGTTCCATTGGTTTGCTAGAAAACAAAATTCGAAAGAAAAAAGAATCAAGTGTTAGAGACAATCCTTGCTTCAGTTAAACAAAACCAAATCTGTATATCCAAAATTACAAACCTGTAGTTTTGCAGTATCTGTCTGAACTCATCCTCTAGCTTTGATAGAGCTTTAGAGAGCAAACTGTGAGCATGACTAATAACTCCAGTTGCACTTTTAAACATCTTGTTGTTGCTGAAAAATTTAATAGTGCCTCTCAGCTGATCAATTGCTTCCAGATAGCTTTCGAGATCCTCGTGTGGTCCTCTCAATATCTTAGCTTCCGCCTGATAAAACCAAAAATTGATCAATCTTGATTCAGCTTATTCAATAATTCGAAATTATGATGACCAAACTCTACTTCTTACCTACAACACAATTCCGATCAGTAACAAAGAATTTAGGGGTGGGCAAAAAAACCAAACCGAACAAAGATGTGACCTTTTGTTACATTCTGTCCTAAATCAAGCTACATTATCCATACCTAGAGTCTAACTGAACTGAGCCATATGTTAGAATGTGTCCACAAATGTTTTATTTGAACAGAATAATTACTTGAAATGCAAGCAAACAAAAGGAGAAGCGTGAAATGGAGAGAGTGTAAAGATAAGAGAAGACGGAAAAAAAACCTTTCTAGTGAGTTCAAATTGATCCAAAATAACCTCAGCTGCTTTCAATGCCTTGTCGATATTCTCATGAGCTCTCCTTATAGAATGTGTTCTTATCTACACAAAAACAACCAATCACACGTCAACAACAACAAAAACAAAAAAAAAACACAAATTTCAGATGGAAATTATCGAAAATTAAAAGAAGAATAAAAACAGTATTAATTAATTTAATAAAATTAATTTCTCGGAATCCAAAACCTAATATCAATTTTTTCAACAAAGGAAGGTATAACAAAATTTAGATCTCAAAAATCCCACAATGCCAAGAAGAAGGAAGGAGAGGGACCTGAGTGGGACGCATGGCGGTCTCAAGAGCGGAGAGACGGTGGTCGAAAGAGCCGAGGATACCAACCATGTTGTCGGTAATGGTTTGGCTTTTCTGTAGAGACTCTTTCATCAGACCTGCTCGTTCTGTTAGGGCTTCCATCGCTTGAGCCACACCCATTTTTCCCCTGAATTTATTTTTTTTATCTTTTTTTTGTTTTTGAGGGAAAATGATTTGGATCGAAAGAAGGGAAAATGAAGAAAAGAGATTTGCGTGAAAATTTTGGCAGATATTTTGGAAAGTGCAATTGTATGCGGTGTAGTCGAGAACGCTCTACCTCTACGGGCCGAAGAATAATAATAAAATGGTTCATGCGATTTTTGCACCACCCCACCTAGCGATACATTCGCTTGTTTCACCTTTTTAGGTGATTTTGTGGGTCCCTTTACTTGTTTTTTAAAATTTATTTGATTAAATTTTATTGTTAATTGTATGCAACAATAAATTGAGCCACGGTTTGGTGACGGTGTTTTGGTTTTCCATAAATTTGGTTTTTAATTAAAATTCAATTTAACAGTAAAACTTCATTGTTTTTGTTTAGGTAAATAAACTGTGGGTGTGCTTGGCAAATAGCATTTAAAATCTGTAAAGACTTTGAAAAAGAATTCTAATTTTAAAAGTAAAAAATCTCTAAAGATACTTTATTAGTTTAAAAGTTTTTAAAGTTCTAAAATTTCTCCTAAAATTTTTCACAATCATTTTTATTATTATTTTTGTATATGTATGGTAGTTAGTTTTAAAGTCAATAAAACTTGGCTTTTATTTATTAAAAAGTGATTATGCTAAAAAAAAAAATAAAGTTTTTACAACAAAAATAAATTAAAAATCTAAAAGCTAAAGTTTATATAAAGCAGGCTGTGTGACTTGTGAGTGTTGGTTTTGATTTTTGAGTTTATGAGCCCAATTTGAAAATTCTAACTGAAGAAGAGGTTTCGGCTTTGAAGGTAGAAGACATTTAAATGAACCAAGAAAGAGTAAACAAGAATTGATCCTACTGCTCTCAGATTGATGTCCAAGTGTGTGTGATTTGTAAAGTTGTAAGTGGAGCCTCGCAACAAAAACATAGTAGACAGAAGGTGCAATTTTTACACAGTTTTGTCCATCATATATGTTTTAACACCACAAACTAATTAGAAACCATTCTCAAGTAGTGCTTCTTCAGTTAACTAAGGAACGAAGAAATGCAAATTAAATTAAAGGAAACAAACGAAATGAATGCTTGTGTTTCAAAGGCGATGAAAAATATTTTGGAAGACACAGTTTTCACATATAAAGAGTGATAGACAATCAGATATTTCTGATCCAAACTCAGAGTTATATGCTTAATTTGCTTAAGAATAAATAGTTCTTCAAACATTTAATGCAGGTGGATAATTAATTTGATACAAAGCTTTAATACCAAATGAAAAATAATACGAAGCTAGTGTGAACTTGATCGTCGTGAAACCTTCCACCATACAAACACGTTTTTCCTATCAGCCTTGCTCGTAAATAGTTGGTTCGTCAATTAGATGTGCAAAACGCCTTTCTTTCACTAGATGAGACCATCTATATGTTTCAACCCTCTGGTTGTCTGGATCCAACTATTCTGAATTGTGTAAGCTCAACAGTCCTTATATGATCTCAAACAAGCGCCTTGAGCTGAGAACTCACCTTTTAATCGATTTAGGGGCCTTTTCCTATGCCGTCTCTGGCTACGTTTTTTTACATGTGTGGTAGACTGTGCTATGTAAAGTCAATCGTATCAAGAACATATTTCACTAGAAAAAGGTAGAATTTATTTTCTGAAACAAGAAAAAGGTTGAATTTTGGTCAGAACAATTTTGTCAAAATATTTGTGAGTCTTATAATTCCCTAACTTATAAGGCGTAAGTTGCAGCCTATACTTACGTTCGGGTGAGTCCTTAAGGACATATTAGTTCAGTAAAGGTTGAAATTATATTTGTGTGACACTACGGATTGAACTAATATGTCCTTCGGAAATACACTTGCCATTTTACTTAATGTTCATTTTACGACACATTTCTCGCATAAATTTCAGCTTAATTCATTGTATCAAACAAAATTAGACACTGTGTTAATTTCTAGTCATACTAAAATATCTGACGCTAAACACTCACCCGAATTGTTTTGCATGTTAAAGCTATAATTATTTAGAACCAATGATTGGTAAGGAAGAAGCAAGAAGTTAATCCAAAGCATATATTTCATCCTTTTGACATAACCAAGGATTACTAAATTACATCAAAAGACATGAAAATGAGAAACAAAGACATCAACAAAAACATACACAAACATTAAGTAGCAAATCCCAAATCTCAGTTCCCAGATTCTTAAAGCCCTCTGTGCACTGGCAGAGCTCCAGTACTACCGCCTATCTCTCCCAATCCGCTTTCACCGGAATCAGAAAACTCCTTAGTCCCTACATATTCAACAAAACATTTGAGTAAATCACACCAAAATGTTAATCAAAACGCATTAACAAAGGAGTCAAGGACGAGTGTGTTTTACCAACGGTGGAGCCAAGTGATTGTGAAGACTCTACAACTGAAACTGGAGATTTCGGCTTCACCTCCTCGGTCGCCGTACCACCGAGCCAATAATTGTACGCTCCTTTAATCTTCCCTACCATTCCTCCTCCATTCCCTTCCTCTACAACCGCTTCACCATGTTCTATCTCCTTCGATGGCTTGTTGTCGGAAGGGATCGCGTCCATAGCTACCTCTACATCCTTTGCCGTCGTTGTATTCTTCTCTCCTTCTCCTCCGAGATTAAGTTTCGCGGAAACCATATCAGAAAAAGCTTTGTCTTCTTCTTCAGGTGTCATCTTCTCCACCATAAAATCTCTACTCGGCACAAATTTTCCTTCCTCTTGTTCCGTATCCTCCACTCCACTCCCACCGCCGGAGAGGGGCAGTTTCGTCGTCACAGGTAATGCAGTTTCCTTGACACTAACGTCATCAGTAGTAGTCAACTTCTCATCAACACTCACGGGACTCTCTTCTTTCACGCTGGCAGTTTCATTAGAGTAACCTAGGCTTGAAGCCACCACATCCTTGGTAGCTATAGCTTTACCGGTTACAAACGAAGTCGCTGAACCGATCATCTCTGTGTAAGTGGTGGGTTTTGGCTCTTGTGCCTCAACATCATTACTCTCTTTCGGTCCCGAAAATTCAGGTGAGAACTGCTCATTAAACAGTTTAAATCTCTCTGGTATCTCTCTTCCAACCCCACTCTCCTTTTTCACATCATCACTTCTCTCCGGAACACTTTCATCTTGTCTACCTTCTCCGTCAAGTCTAGTGGGTGATGAATCTTTGCCAACGGCAGACTCCATCTCCTGATCAAACTCATAGCTCTTCCCCAAAAAGTCTTCCCTCCTCTCAGTTCCTGGCTCTCCACCACCGTTGTCCTTACCAACTTCAGATCCAATCCTCTCCTCAAACTCATGACTCTTCGCAGGGAAATCCTCCCTCAGCTCAGCTTCTGGTTTCCCGCCAAATACCGTTGGCGAGTCGTTACCAACTACTCCAGATTCCATCTTCTGATCAAAGTCATAGCTTTTCTCCGGGAAATCCTCCCTCCGTTCAGTTTCCGTCTTCCCGCCAAACCCGGCAGAGGAATCATTAGCGATTCCAGATTCGACCTTTTCATCAAAGTCACGGCTTTTCGCCGTAAAAGTCTCCAACGGCTCAGCTTCTTGTTTCCCGCCAAACCCGGTAGAGGAATCATTAGCGAGTTCAGATTCGATCCTCTGATCAAAGTCAGAGCTTTTCGCCGCAAAAGTCTCCCACGGCTCAGCTTCTGCTTCCCCGTCGCCAAATCTCGTCTGTGAATCGCTGCCGACTCCGGATTCGATCTTCTGATCAAAGTCACGGCCTTTCACCGGAAAATCATCACTCGTTCCAGTTTCCGTTTTCCCGCCAATTCCGGATTCGAGCTTTTCATCAAAGTCACCGCCTTTCGCCGGAAAAGTCTCCACCGGCTCAGCTTCTGGTTTCCCGCCAAATCTCGTCGGTGAATCGTTGCCGACTACAGATTCGATCTTCTGCTCAAAGTCACGACCTTTCGCAGGAAAAGTCTCCAACGGCTCAGTTTCACCTTTCCCGCCAAATCCGGACGGTGAATCGTTGAAGCTTTCAGATTCGGTCTTCTGTTCAAACTCGAAGCTTCTCGCCGGAAGATCTTTCCCGACCTCTGTTTCTGAATCCTTTCGGAATCCATATTCGGACATATAAGTAGATTCATCTCTCAAAACCTCCTCCTCTGATCTTTTTGGCATCTCAGTGTTGACTTGACCACCAGGAGTCGTCGTCTTCACATCCTCTGTTGATCCAGAGAACAGAGAGACAGGAGTGTTCAATGGAACGTCTCTGCTCTCTTCCCTTTCCGACACATCTGATGTTCTTACGGGATAAGACGGTGCCTCCTGTTCGTAATTATCATCTCCTCGAAATGGTCTAAGTTCAACTCGTTTAGTCTCATCAGAAGAGTACACGGGAGTTGAGTCCTTCGTCCCTGAAGGAACGATCTCCTCCGGTGCCGGAACAGTAGTTGTTTCTCGAGGATGACTGAAAGACTCAGGTAGACTCGTGTTGTAGCTTCTCACGTGGGAAACTTCTTTCACTATGTATTAAATACAGAAATATTAAAACGATCATGTCACGAAAACGTAACGGACTATATCATAAATTTGGAGGGGTGAATTAGAAAGAAATTATACCTGATGGGATGTGCTTCGCTGGCTCTGGTTCATCATTTTCATCATCTTCCTCTTCTTCGTCGTCCACGACATTGTGATCGGAGTCATTTCCATGTTTAGTAAGACTGTTCTTGAACTTCTTAGCTCTTGCCTTCACTTTCCCGAACATTTTAGATGCTCGACTCTCATGATGCTCTTCTTCCTCTGTATATTTGAATCACAATAAATATTAGGCAAAGTAAAAGAAATGTCACATTAAAAAAAAAGGATCACAAGTTTCTGAAATTATAATCTAATTGTATATATATACCTGGATGGTGAATTTTGGTTGGATCCTCTGTTTGATCATGACCAGAAGAAGGACGTGTCATATCCATTTTCCGAAGATGTGTTTTCTCTTTTCCTAAGGAACCAAATTAAAACTTCTTTCTGCTGTTTCTGTGTATTGTTTTCTTCTTCTTCTGTGAGGGGAGATCAGAAGAGGGTTTATAGAGAGACTGAGAGAGAACGATGAGTTATGACCGAACCAACCACTGACACGTGATGCGTCCATACCCGTCTTGCCATGTGTCAGACTTTTTTTGCTCTCTAAGTGATCTATGTCGGTAATGATTTTTTTCTTTTTTTTTTCGATGTCGGTATGATCTTTATTCGGAAAACGTTAAATCGTCCTCATTAGAAAATTGAAAGATGCTTTTGATGTCGGCTTGATCTTTTTTAAGAGAAAGCCTGTCGATGAAAAACTTCTATTAATAGTAATAAGTTTACGTTTATTGGCCCATTATCTGTTTATTTCACATATAAATATAATAAGTGGCCCATTTTCTCATACGAAACTTGAGTGAAACAAAAGTCGGTCCACGTCTTCCAAAGTTTAAAGTTACAAAATATATTTAAAATATATATTTATATATATATATATATATATATACTGCTTGCTGTTTTGTGAACTAAAAACGGCAGATTGTCCTCATTCGAGGTGAAAAGACGACGTGTGGCAAGGCGTTGCTTGGGTCTCTCTCATCAAATTCTAACCTGAGTGTGATGTTCTTTGTTCGATTCAAAATCAAAAGCAATTCGTAGCACTCATCAGTTATCACTACGTACTTTTTTTTGTTTGCCAGCTAATAGTTATCACTTTAAAAAGATGAGAATAGATTTAAGTAAACATAAGATAATGAAAACAAATTGATACTTGGATAAGAGTAACCAAACTCGATTAGACCAATATTATTTTACCTTTACGAGAGAAGCTTGGCGCCTAAAGCCTCTCCAGTAAAAGTTATGAAACCGAATAAAGAAAGAACTTAACAAAAACAGGAAAAGACCAAATCAGCTAATGGCACTGCTTCTGCTCAACCTACTTTTTCTTTGCCTATGATCTTCCAAATCCATTAGCTAGTAGGCTAATATCCGACTCTTAACACCTTCTTCGAACTATTTTTCATCTGGTGCTATAAGACTATATAGCCACTAGCTGGTAAGGAAGAACTTCTAAACCCAAAATACATATATTATTCATTACTTTTACACAACAAGGATTACATCAAAATACATTGAAGTCACAAACAAAGGTATCAACCAAAACACACATATTCAAAAGCAAAACAAATCTCAGTTCCCAGAATCTTGAAGTCCTCTTTGCCCCGAGAGAGCTCCACCGGAATCCGAAAAACCCATAGTCCCTATTATTGAAACAAAACATAAGTTACCCACAAACCAATGATAAAGAAATACTCTACAATATGTACTAAACCACATGACAAATACGAAGAGGAAAAAGTTTTACCAACAGTAGATCCAAGTGACTGAGAAGACTCGTCAACGGGATCTGAAGACTTCGGCTTCACTTCCTCCGGTGTACCACCGAGCCAAGAAGTGACCGCTCCTTTAAGCTTTCCCACCATTCCTCCTCCTCCTACTTTCCCTTCCACTGGAATCGAATCACCGTACTCTTTTTCCTCCAATATCTGGTCGGTAGGGATCTTCTCCACTGTCACTTCCACTTCCTTTGTAGTCGTTGTCTTCTTCTCTCCTCCTCCTCCGAGATGTAGTTTCTCAGCAATCACCTCCGATAATGCCTTGTCTTCTTCTCCAGGTCTCAGCTTCTCCGCCAAGTAATCTCTAGTCGTCACACCTTTGTCTTCCACTTGTTGCTTCTCCGCCAAGTAATCTCTAGTTGACACACCTTGGTCTCCCATTTGTTGCTTCTCCTCCACTTTACTTCCACCTCCGGAGAGAGGCAATTTCGTCATCACGGTTGATCCTGTTTCTTTGACCTTTTCGTAGACCGGAGTCAACTTCTCGGCAACAGTTCCCACCACTTTCTGTCCGTATCCCGTGGCAGATCTTGGAGCTGTTTCATCTCCCACGGGGCTTTGTTGTTGCCCGGCTCCGACACCGCTTTCTCCGGAGTAACCTAGCTTTGAGGCGACCGCGTTCTTAGCCGCTATAGCTTTGTCGGTTACAAACGAAGTCGCTGAACCTATCTTTTCAGTGTAGGTGCTGGGTTTTGTCTCGTGTGTCTCCTCTCTTGTCCCCTCAGTATTTGAATCGAAGACATCTCTCTCTTTTGGACGTGAAAGTTCCGGTGAGAACTGATCATGAGTCCCCGTCCCCATCGGTAAGTCTCTCCCCAACCCACTAGTCTTTACTTTCACATCATCAGCTCTCACCGGAATATCTTTCTCTAGTCCAGCTCCTGTTTCCTCGCCATATCCATGGCTTCCCTTCGCCGAATCCTTCCCGGTTCCATAACCGGTCTCATGGCTCCTCGCCGGAAATTCTTCCCCTAGCCGAACTCCTGATTCTCCGCCGAATCCCGTCGACGAATCCTTACCCATTCCAGACTCGTTCTTCAGACCAAACTCATGGCTTCTCCCCGGAAAATCTTCCCCGAGCCCAGCGATTGATCCGCTGGTCAATACCGTCGGCGAATTCTTGTCTGCCCCAGAATCATTCTTCTGATCAAACTCATGGCTTCTCGTCTGAAAATCTTTCCCTATCCCAGATTCCCCTCCAAATGCCGCCGGAAAATACATTCCGGTTCCAGATTCGTTCTTCAGACCAAACTCATCTCTTCTTGTCGGTAAGTCTCTTTCAAATCCTTGTCCTGACTTCTGATCAGGTGACTCATCTGACACTTTCATCCTACCGAGAGACTCAACGATCCCAGGTACTCCAGCTTCTCCACCTCCTAGCCAAACAAGAGTCAAAAGTTTCAATGTTTCATATAACCCTTACGCACAAGACATCAAGTTCCGAATTAAACTTAACGAATGTTCTTCTTACCTTCATGAGTGGGATCAGTAACCTTGGACTGATAATTAGACACACCACTAAGATAACTCGACCCTCCTCCTGGAGCAGCCGGGTCTTCTTCCAACCCTCTAGGCCTCTCGATGTTGACTTTCCGTTCACCACCGAGATATTCATCTTCACCAGGAGCAAACGTCCTCGTCACATCCTCTGTTGCAGATAACAGAGACACAGGAGTGTTCATTGGCATCTGGTGATCCTCTCTACTCTCTTCCCTCTCCGACATGTCGAACACTCTAAGAGGATGAGATGGTACCTCTCTTCTCTCGTCCCTCTCCAATATATCCGTCATTCTTGCAGGATGAGATGGTACCTCTCTTCTCTCGTCCCTCTCCGAAATATCCGTCATTCTTGTAGGATAAGACGGTGGTTCGTATCCATAACCATAAGGCGTATCTCGTAATGGTTCAGGTTCAATGGGTTTGGTGTACTCAGAAGATACGACAGGGAAAACCTTTGTCCCTGGTGGAATGATGTCCTCCGGTCCCGGAACATTAGCTCCTCCGGGATGATTCAGAGTTTCGGGTTGACCCGTTACACCACCTCTCACAGCGGATGATTCATACACTGTGCCATATAGATATAAAACAGGGAAACGTTAATGTCAAGAAAATCATAACTTCTATTTTTTTTCCTAAGGAAAGGGACAAAACCTGGTGCGCCGTGCACTTCCGGATCTTGCTCATCATATTCGTCGTCTTCTTCTTCCACATCATGATCGTGCTCATGACCCTGACCATGTTTAGTAAGACTGTTCTTGATCTTCCTAGCTTTTTCTTTCACTTTCTTTAACACTTTAGTTGCTCCCTTCTCGTGATGCTCTTCTTCCTCTGCACCCAGGTCACAAATAGATTAGACCCATGATATATGATCGGTCTGGTTTAGTAACATTACTGGTTTAATCTGGCTAATAATTATGGTTTAGCTCTATATAGTCTTTCTTGAATTCAGTTTGGAGTGAAGGTGAAGCAAAGAAAACTATTCCCAAACCTCTCTCGTTCTGTTATGATTCCCAAATATGAAATTAGAAATCTACTTGCACATATGTATATATATACCTGGATGGTGAATTCTGATTGGATCTTCTGCTTCCTCATGACCATAAGGACGTGTCATCTGCGACTGCATATCTATTTTCTGAAGCTGTATTTTTTTCTTTTTTCAAGGAAATCAGTTAACCAAACTCTCTTTATTTTTGTGCCTCTCTGTTTCTGTGTATTGTTTTTCTTCTTGGCGTTTCTCTGAGAAAGCACGAGGAGGGTTTAATAGAGAGACTGAGAGAGAAGGATGACATATGGCCGAACCACCTCTCTTTGGCTAGTAACTCTTTACTTCTGTAGGATTCTGACACGTACAATGCGCCCGTTTCGTCCTGCCACGTCTCAGACTTTAGCTCTCTACGTGGCTAGGTTGGGGTGTTAGCAATAATAATCTTTATCCTATCTTATAAGAGAAGCCTGTCGACGTAAACTTTCTATTAAAAGTCGGTCCACGTTTATTGGCCCAGCATATGGTTATTTTGCACATGCACTGTGTGCTGTTTAAAATATAAAAACGGCACATCGTTCTTACTTTAAACTTATAGACGGTGTGAAGAAGCCGGTCCACGCTTTTCAAATTTTTACAAAACAATTTGAATTCCCTCCCACTACGTGCTGTTTCAAAAATACAAAAAAACGACAGATCGTCCTTATTCCAAAGTAACAGACGACATGTGGTGAACGTTGATTCAGTCTCTTTCCAATACTCTCTCTCTTCCTCATTTTGAAATCGTCGGAGGTTTCTTTATTTTATTTCCTTAAAAAAATCGTCCGGCGAAGGATTAAAGCGCCAATTTCAAATTCGCTCTCGAAGACGAATCTGAAAAGAGTAAACGATGCGAGGTCGATTTCTCAACATTGATTACTTCTCTACTCCAACTTCTAAGGTATACGAAACCCTAGGCTTCCTCAATCTTCCAGCTCCTGATCATTTCCAGCCACCGATCTTCCGCGACCGGGAAGAGGAGTTTCTCCGATTCGGACCTGTCGAAGATTTCTCTCTCCCGATCGAGAATCTACCAATCGGAGACGCGTTGTCGAAGTTCCTCTCCGACGTGATTCCTCATCGCGTCGACGTGGACTATAGAGTTTTCGAATTGGATCACGACTCTTCCCTCGGCGACGAGCTTAAGTTTATCCTTGGGCGTCGCGATCCTCACTTCCTTGAGGTCAAATTTTAAATCTCTCGATTGTTCGTTTCTGCTATTTTCTCTTGGAATCATGATCCGTACGGCACATTTTCTGTTGAATCTTAAGATTCATGCATTGTTGTTTGTTTAGATTAACGAAATGTAGTAGTGTCGTTGCTTTACTCTGTACGGATGATTGCTTCTTGGCTTGACATTCATACTGAGGTGGAACTTCTGATCTATTGCAGAAGAATGAAGGAGATGGCATTGAGGTGAAAGCTACACGAGATATTAACATTATTCAGTTGGAGACTCCAGAGTTGGATTTCGAATTGGTATTAGCTCATTCATTGTGAATATGCACCTAATCAACGTTTGATATTAAAGTATCTTTTGATTATACAGGAGAAGAAGCTCTCATCCAAATTTGAGGATCTCCAATGTTTCTCTGAAGCTCTAGAGATCGAAACTGAGCCGGTACATCCCTAGTTTATCCTGTCCTTCTGTGGTCTTTAACTTCTATTAGCAGCATTTGTGGACTATCATCTCAGCTTTCTGAATTTGTTATTGCAGGTTAAATTTGAGGAGTTGGATATTGTCCTGCAGAATTCAAATGATATCCTACAAGAAATTTATTCTGTTGATTACGTTTCTTCTGATTACTTCACTGAGAACAGTACTTCGGTGAGAGAAGATGAGTGTTTACGCAAGAATCGACCATGGTTCAGAGATGTCAGATTTCCACTTCTTGAAGTGGATGAAGTACACTTGAGGGAACTGTCAAGCTTATCTATGATTGATAAAGTGTTTACTGTTCTTGAATCGATTGAACCACAAGAAATGAATGCAGAGAGTTCTCTCGTTATCAACTCTAAGGAGCTTATAGGCTCTAAGGGGTATGATCTACTGGATATCCTCTCTACGGATTGCTATTCGAACAAGAGTGTTCAATCTGACATGGTACTAGAGGAAGTTGATATAGTGACTATCTTGGAAATACCAAATCCTGAGGAAAACTTTCAGTTTGAACAGGGAAAGGCGGCTGTTAATTATGACGCCCTAGTTACTTTCGAGGAGGTTCAGATCACGGATGTGGAGATATCTGATGTTTTTGGGAGCTTCATTTCTCTTCAAGAAGCCGTTGAACCAGAAATATGTCCCGGGATGTTCAGTGAAGAGATGAACTTCAAGAATTTCGATGAGTTAGTCGTCAGTTCTGAGCTTGCCTTCACAGATGATGCCTTCATGTCTCTGCCTACTCCTCTTTTAGATGATTATGAGATGACAAGATCTTTGGAACTCATTTATGAGAATTTTTTGTCAAAGATCAAGCCTCAAGCCTTTCCTGCATCAAATGACATATACTTGCCGTGGAACCTTCTTGAGGAGACAAAGCACAACCATGAAGCCTCTTACTGTGATTATCCGTTTGAAGAAATCGTTACATACAAGATTGATTATAATTTGGAATATTTAGAAGGAGACAAGTGGGTTTATGATTTCGTTTTCTCTGAAGATGCTTCCCACGAGCCACTTGTAGAGAGATGCATTGAACCTTTCTATGATATATCTACCATTGATGAGCATCCTCCTGTTAATACTTCCCATGGGTTATTGGAAAACCCTTATCCAAAAACAGGAGCCGGGGAGTGTGGAGGGGATGATAATGCTAAGAAGGCTGTGCTGTTGTTCAAATCAATGTCTGCTTTTGATGACTTAACCTTCTTCATGGATCCTCAGAAGGCTGTCAATGTCTGCGTTGAAGCTGCTAAGGCTGCCAACAGTAAAAGTATTTCCGTTGACTCGAAGGCTTCAGGTATATCTGGTGACATGCATCTAAACCGGAAGACAGAGGATATGATACTTCACAGTATGCCCCCATCAGAAAATATTGTGGCCCTTGTCAGGGACTTTGAGAACAGCTATTTAACTCTTGTGAAGGATGAATCAGAGTTACTTTCAGCTATATCCAAAGATAAACTTAAGTTACTCAGCATTTCGAAAGGAAAGCTTATTGACTGCATCAGAAACGCAAATGTTCAGAAGACACGGTTGGCGGGTGATAAGACTTTCACGTTTGCATTACTACTTGCGATCAAACAGATGACATGGTATATGTGTTTCTTCGGTATCCATGTGGCATATCTTTATCTTAGCAAGTTATGTCAGAGCTCTTGGAACATGAAGATAGGATTGCATACCCTCTTCTCATCACTTGAAACAGAACACAAGTCAGCTGAGACAGACATCACAAGATCGCATCCATCCCTAGCTGTTATCCAGAGGATTTTACAATCAAAATTTTCCCAGGGTAATTCCAAAGCACTACTTGTGGCTGAACAAGTTTTTTGGTCCTCGCTGAAGAAGCTATTGATATCCATAGGGTTATCTTACAATGAGCTCAATAGTCCCTCGCAAAGTGGAAACCGACCAAATGCTAATGAAGCCGCACAGTCTAGAAGCACAGAACTTGGTTTCCTGCCGAGTTCAGACTGTCTAATTATGTCTTACGAGTGAGTGTTATTTCTTGCTATAGTTATTCTCATGATTTAGTGATCATACCTTTGAATTAATTTTTATGGGAACTGGAAAAGGGAACCAAATAATTCATGGATAACGGACTGAAAGATCATGGCATGGTGATTATCAAAGATACTTATGCTGTTCTTTCTGAACCTCTGACATTTTATGATGACATCAGCTTGTGGAATTGCTACCTTTTTTTGCTCTTTGCATGCTAAGAAACACAGCATAATATATTCTTGTTTAACATCTCTTAATTCAATTGTTCTTTGGTGACTAGTTAAGGTAGCTCACTATTCCTTGCTTTTCTTTTAATGCTAGGCACATTTCTCCATCCTTTCCTCTGGAGAATTTCAGCGTCATTGTAGAGTATGGAGGTCCAAATGCATCTCCCAGATTTTCTTCTCCTTCGAATTTGGATTCTTTTCCTTGCTTCCATTTCATAAAAGTGGAGCTGGATATGTCCAGTGCGTGCGGGCAGCTCTCCGCAGGAGTTACAGCACCTCATAGTCACAAAAAGGTAAAGGTGAGCAGCAGTCAACTTTCAATCTTTTCCTAAATAAAGATTGTATAGTATGGTGGAAGAGTCCGTGTGTCAAGGAATCTAATCCAGAGCAGAGGAGCTATCTGTATCACTAATACTGTCTCCATGAGTACATGATCTTGATCGGTTTTGCGAGTCTGAAACTATTTAAAACTAGCATGTAATGTGGAACCAACCTTAAATTGTTTTTTCACTACACTGGTGGGTATTCACAGTTATTCCTGAACTGCATATATTTGAACTCTTTGTTTAAATGTACATGTTGCAGAATATAAATCGGTGTCCAAGAACATAGTTACTAAACATTAATTGCTATTGTAGGGAGATGAATATGAGACGACTGGATGGTTGGAAGAAGTGTTGAACTTTGTTCCATTTGAAAGTGTGTGTTCCGCAGGATCTTCAGAAACTACAAAGGAATCTGAATTTGCCCCCATGCCTCAAGATACCGGGAGAAAAAGTGATATAATTGAACAGGGAGTTCTCTCAGAACAAAGAAGTGTGATTGTTGTGAACACAAAAACTATTGACAAGGAGATGATCGTTTCCAGAAGACGTACATATCAGAAGGTACTGGCCATGGAAAAAGAAGGAGTGCAAGTTGTGGAGCGGGATTCAGACCTACCTGTGGACCTGATGCTAAGTCCTGCAATTTGCCTAGTCTGGTATGATTGTGAAAATGTTAGTAAGAAGCCGGGTGCAACTATCGGTTCTTCCTCAAGCTCACTTTCATGGATTGGGGATATCGCAACCAATGTTTTGACGTCATTAAGTTTCACTTTCAGCAGCTGCATTATGGTAAATTCCACTGAACTTTGCTTCCCGCCATTAATGTCTTTGCGATGGTTCGTCCAAACTACCGAATGAGTCCACAACCTTTCCTAAAGAATGGTTGTTTTTTTTTCCTATAGGTTTTTGAGGGGGAACCCACCTGCCTGGCTACAGTAATGGACTCTTCTGATGAACTGTATGCAGCAGCTGGTAGCCTGGGAATCAGTTTACAAATCTTTTGCTCATCGTCATCTGATTTAACTGATGAAACTATACTGAGGTGTATCAAATCTTCTGTTAAATCGTCCCAAGTCAATGCCAAAATGCCTGAGTCAGAATCTCTTGCAGAATCCTTTCTCACCAAATTTCCTTCCGTGAATCCGCTTACAGCTCATGTAATTCTGTCATGTACTGGGTCACTTCTTGAGTTCATGAAGCTCCCACATAGTAGCAAGGTTCAAAAGTTGCAAAAGTATCATGTACCTGAAGAGAGTATTGAACTATTTAGTTCACTATGCAGATACGGTGCGAGGGAGGACTCCAAATCTGTAATGACAGACAGCTCTTCTTCTGTATCTTCTGGACCTGACTCAGACACAAATCATTTCACTGGCCATTCTGGTTCGAAAAGGAAACAATACAGTAGTGGGAAAGACGAGATAGATATGGACGACTTGGTCAACTTTGTTCCCTCGACAGAGTTTTCTGATGCGAAGCTCAAGTCTTCAGGGGATTTCCAACTTGATGATTCTTGGTTACCTGAAGATCACAAGGCATTTCATTTTGACCCTTTCACTGAATTCTCCGACGGGCCTCTCAAGCCTTCTAAAGACCCTGAGAGGTCTGACAAGAAGTCAGGACCTGGTTCGTCATCAAAGGACACGTTTTGGGAGAATGATTTTGGAGTGGATGACAACCTTCCTGGATTAAAAAGTTGGAGTTTCCCCGTTACAGATGAGTTCATGAGCCAGAAGAAAGGACACAAGTTTCCTGTGATGGGAAATGTAAACTTGCATGATACTAGGAGTTCAGAAGATTTCATCGCAGACTACAAAGGTGAAGTTATCAACACAGAGGATAGTAAGTTTCTCGAGGAAGATTTCCCGCCTTCTCCTAGTTATAATAGGTATTCTCCCATAGTTTCTGATGTTATTGAAGACGACCTTCCGAGAAAATCAAAGTTTGCAAGGAAGCTATCTTTCTCCGAATCTCTCCAACCTAACTTCCCAAAATCATCTGAGATTAACTTTAGTTCTAAAAGGTTACCCACCGAGAAAGATTCCAGAAAAGTGTCCACTTCTTCGCGTGGCTATGTTGATAACTTCCCAGCAAAACGCCAACGGACTCTCTTGGAGGAAGTTTTAACACGGAGATCAGCAGTTCCTACAACAGAGCACCCATTTAGAGAAGAGATATCACATTTCGGTAGTTCTCCACTGTCAAACGCAGTCCGTTCTCCAGATCCAGTACAAGGTTCTTCTCCTTGGACCATCGATTTTCTTAATAGAGTCCGAGAAAGGAGCAGGGAAAGGAAGCAGCAACAGTCTCTTCCTTCTTATCTCACTCCCTCTAGTTTGGAAACTCGAGAGAACCTAAAGAAACCTAATAATATCAAGAGGAAGAGCCCTTCAATACTAGAGTTTTTCAAGTATAAAGGAGGAAACGCTCATAGGAGAACTCCAGAAGAGAGAAAGCAGAAGCGGTCAAAGAATTCTTCAGCCTCGCCACAAAATGAGAGGTTTTACTCGCCTCTTAGGTCGTGGACACCAGTTGATAAGCGAGCGAAACAGGTTTTTGTTCTATATGATCCTACACATGTGAACTTTGTTCATACCAGTGATTGCTCTTTACACTAACACCATTTTTATTTCTTTTCAGTCTCTATCTTACGCAGTGAATGGATCTGGAGGCCAAACAAAACTGGTCTGGAAGTAGAGAAACACAACCGTACAATTGGAATCTTTATGTAAGCGTATTTTTACACTTTCTTGAAGATCATAACTAATGGAACATATACATAGGTTTGAAGTAATGGTGTATAGCCAAGATCTTATATTATTTCACCAGATTCAGAAAATGTGTCTACTCTCATACATCATTACATCCTCTTTAAGAATAATTTAGTTGAATGTGTCTAAGAGACTTATACAATCTTCTAGAGACAATGCTTTTCAGATAAATATTCATTTGTTGACGAAGTTGAAAAATAATGTTTTATGAGGGAAACGAATTCTATTAACAACACAACTCATATAGTATTCTTCTTCTATGATGTTACAAACAGTTGTACTCGCATGCAACCATACAAAATACTAGAACTTCTTACCGTTCTTGAGGTTTCTGACAGCCATCACAAGTTGTTGTCTTTCTCCTTCAACCTCTGCAAATCTCAGGCTTATCTCTGAATACCTCTCTTCCATTTCTTTCAACTCTCTCTCCATTGAACTGTTTTTGTTCTTACAGTAAGCCAATTCATCTGATAGCTTTGTCAGAGTCTCCTCTTTCTGTCCGTTTTCCTGTGATCTTGCCTCCATCCTGTTATTATCGCCATGTTAGAATCGTAAGTTATATGACAATAGAATAGCATTTCAATTTAGTTGGTTTTGTATCTACATTACCTTGCATCCAAGATTTTCGTCATGTCCTCTTCTTTTCTTCGGATATCGACTTTCAAGTTTGATACTTGTTTCCTCAGTTCTTCGTTATCCATTTTTTCTTGAACAAAGCTGTTCTGTAATTCACTGTACTGTACACTTAGACCTTCTACTTCTGTCCTCAGATTCCGTAGCCTGGTCTCTTTTTCATCGTTTGACGTCTTACTGAAAGTTAACTCTTTCTGCATTGTCTTGGCTTCGTCTTTAGCCAAAGCAAACTTTCTCTCAAACTCATCTCTTTCTTTCCTCCACTCTTGTATTATCTTCTCCGTTTCAGTAGCTGCTGCATTCGATTCGTCTCTCATCTTAGTGAGCTTCAAAACCTCACCTTCAAGCATCTGGACTTTCATCGACAAAGCTTCGTTCTTCTCTTCCACGTTCTTCTTTATCTCTCTCTGTTGTGTAATCTCTGTATGCGCTTTCTCATGCATTTCCTCTAGAGTTTTGTTCTGCAGACGAAGTTCGTTTGCTTCAGCCAATGTCTTTGTTGTCAGATTCTCATGCTCGCTCAGCTTCGATTCCATTTCTAAAGAAAGCCTCTTGCATTTCTCTTGAAGCCGTTCTGCTGTTATAGCGTTATTCCATCTTGTTTTCCTCAGATTCTCCTCTGCTTTGATGGCTCTTTGCTCTTGTTCAGTTTTTTCACGCATCAGTGTCTCGAGATCTTCATCGAAAGCTCGTGCTTGATCCTCCAGTTCTTTCTTTAACTCCTTAACCTGACTCTCGAGTTCATTAACCGTACTCAAACATTCAGAGTACTCCAGTGATTGTTGCTTCAATTTGCCTTCCAATATCTCTATCTGAGACTCCAATTCTTCTATAACATCCTTTGAATCCGAGAACTCATCTCCTGCTTTTGAGCATACATGTTTGTGATTTTCCTCCTTTAAAGATTCGTATTCACGAGTAAGATCATCCAAAAGAATATCCTGTTCTTCATTCTTTTTCCTGTAAGATTCTAACTCCCAGTCTAAATCTTCGATTTGTTGCTTCAGCGTATCTACCTCTTCATTGTGTACAGAATCCATTTCCTTATCTTCTTCAAGCTTCTTAGCCTCTTCTAATAACTTATTCAGAGAAGATATCTCATTCTTTTTCTCTTCCAACAACTCATTGAGATCTCTCACAGCAAGAATCAAATTAGAGTTTGACTCTTGTGTCCTCTGCAGCTGCAACTTAAGGTTACTTGTCAAATCCTTCTCACAGCTCAGCTCATCTCTAATCTCCTCAATCATATTGCTCGAATCCTCACTGACGCATCTCAATCTGCTTTCAGCATCAGCTTCGTCTCTACTTTTCTCCAACCTGAGCTTCTCACATTCTTCCACAGCTCCATCTCTTTCGTCCTTTAAACTATTAACTTCCCTTGACAGTTCTTGTATCCGTTTGCTCTCCTTTACCGCCTGTTTCCTTAAAGACTGTTTCTCCAGCTCTGATAACTCTGATTGCCTCCTCAAAGCTTCCAATTCCATCTTAAGCTTCTCGATAGGGTCACTTGAATCAGTACCAATGGAGTATCCTCTTTGGAAACTGTTCTCTGGACTGTTTCTCGACTCGACGTAGCTTTCATCTGATGTTGAACTAGCTGACCAGTCTGTGTTTGATCTTCGATGCCCGTTTTTTGTTGCAGGAACAGAGTTATGTCGTTGAGGTAAGCGTGCATTCCCATCTGAACCATCCATCCATCCCGAGTCACCAACTGAATCGAAAGAACCTCCAAGACCAACATTCTTAGCCGTGTTTACATTTAAGCTTCTTTCCTGCAAAAACAATTCATAACATTACAAACGATCAACACTGACTTCCTCAATAGACTGTTAAGACAGTTTTAAAACTCTATGAACCAAGAACCCTTACATCTTGGTTATATCCCTCTAAGTCATCATTGCTCGGTACGCTTTTGAAGCTACCTTCCTTGGAAAGTGTTTGATCCTTATTTTCCTCAATAAATCTGCAAAAAATTTGAAGTCAAGAATCTCTTACAGGTTCATTGGAATTTGAAAAAAAGTTGCTCTAAACAGAGAAGCAGCACAACAACATCCACTAACGAAAGTTCTACAGGTAAATGATAAAAAAAACTATTTTACCTTAAATCATTGGCTCCTTGGATCTTCTCTATTGTCACCTGCACGCGCCAAGACACAAAACATTTGACTCTAATCTTTTAAAAACAGTTTTTTGTTTTAACCTTCTCATGAATCTCTAGCAGATTGCTTCTTACTCAGGCTATATAAAAGGAGAAGAGAAGAGAAAGATTACATTTAAGACAGCACCAGAGTTGGCAAATTTGAGAGGTAAGGAGACAGTTAATGGCTCTGCTTCTGTCAGAAAATCTGCAAAATCAATCGAAGCTTCTCCTAGAAAACCAGATTTCGAAGAACCCTGAAACAAATTTTGGAGAGAGAAAACAAAGGCTCAAAAGAAAGACTCTTCACTCGAAAGACAACAGAGTTTTGTTGATTTTTCACTCACTGTTGCAACAACGAAATGGTAAATCTTCTCACGAACAATCCCAGTTTTTTCTTTAATAAGCTTCACTGAGACATATATTGGATTCTCCCAAGAACAGATCCCTTCTTTAACCTGAGCTTTCTCCAGCTTAAATGTTGGCTTCCCAACATCATCAGGTACCAATGAGATCATCAAAGCAGCTTTCTTTAGCTTTGGTACCTTCAAACAAAGGTAACATTTTTATTTTTGTCCTTCATCAAAAAATCCCAAAATTTCACATTCACACACAAAACACAAAAATGCTGAAACTTGACAGATCTAAAGTGAACACGTTGTCTGAATGAAAATTTAGATTAGTTTGTTTTCGAGATTTAAGAGACAAAACACACCTGAGTTGCCTGAAACTGAAGCTTGAACACAGCCTTGATCTTGTTCTTGTCGTTCCTCCATGACTTAAACATTGTTCCTCGAAAGAAACCAACACTTTTTAACAAAACCTTCACCCAAGAATTTCCTCAGATGCTTATAAAAAAAATAAGAAGAAAGATGTTTTCTGATTTGTATCAGTTTTCGAAGAATGTTAGGAGGAAAAAAACAAAACACACAAAAACTGATTTACAGTCTGTGTCCACTTTCCTTGTAGAATATAAAGGTTGATTGTTACACCTTTTTTTTGCAATATAAAACTTAATCAGTGAGATATAAGTAGATTCCATCTAAAGCTTTATTTCTTACTGCTTTTATGGGTTTGATTGAGTAGGAATTTAACTTTTTATTAGTTTAGTATTGAATTGAAAAGTGCTTTTCTTTTTAATGCAGTAAGGCATATAAATGTAGGTGTGCTCGTTTTTCTATGGGTCCTTTAAATTTAATAGACACCCCAACCTCTCTTTAATTTCTTGTGTGAACTTCAAAAAGTCTTAAGTTTTAATCAAACGTGTGTGATGTAAAGTTATCTTTGTATGGAAATTAGCTTCCATTTCAGGTCATGTGAAAGAGTAGGTTACGGTTTAGTAATTAGATTTACTTGAAAATTATAGTTTGGAGTCTCTGATGTTTTCATTTGTTTTGGAGGCCAGGTAAAATTCACTAGATCTATTAGCATTAGTCTGTAATAAATGTCATTAGGTTAGGTGGGGAGTTTTAAATCTGACACGTGAAAAAAAAGTCGATAAAGTTATAGTACTAATTTTCTTTTGGAGTTTTTAGATTCTCTTGTTTGTTATAAACAGTTACAAAGGTAAGGGTAAAGATGTTTAGTGGCTTCTAATTGTGAAATTATTAAGTTGAGTACTAAACACAGTGATATTTTTGTTTTTATCGAACTATAATGGATAAAACGGTAGTGCACATTGCGACATTATTGATACTATAGGTGGCCCCAGTAAAAACCAGCAACACCTTTATCTGCATGCCACATCCTCGTCATGATCCATCATGCATTATGTTATATACATACAGCTGTCCACACTATAGAATATATGTATGTTGCGTGTACTGTATTAATGAGGACAGATTTATTTGAGAAATATTATATTTATATATCTATATGACTATATGTATATATATGCACCCATGCATTTCCTTGTATCATATATAAAAAAAAAACTCACTGATTCCTTAATTTTTTTTGGGTACTAAACTGATTCCATAATTATCATTCGTTTGATAATTTCCACACTTCTCTTAGTTATACAGTATTAGGCTTTTTCTTGTAAGGGTACTATAAGTTTGATTAAACCATACTGTCAGAGAAGGAAACTTGATATTCTTGAAATCGAACAAACTCATAAGAATTAAATGACTTTGATTTTTCTAATAAAAAAAAAAGGATTAGAGGCTGGATTAGAGGGATATAAAATGGCGCAAGTATTGGAAGCACATGAAAACATGTGCAACAAACACTGTCCCTGTCTTAAATGCACTCATTTTCTTTGTCTCTTATTTTTTTTTCTTTTAAATTTCATATTTAGGCATCTTATTTCTTAGGATTTCGTAAGTCAACAAGTTTTGTTTTTTTCTACCCGGTTCTTAATTTCTTTGATTAGGTCCCGAACAAATCAGTACCATTGCGCCCAGTGGTAGTAATAATACGAAGAAAAAAGGAATTAAGAACATAAATCTTCATTGGGCCCCTTAGTTGTTAAGCTTTTTGACAAAATGTCAAATAATCAAATTTTAAAAACTTTAGAGAAAATTGAGACCATGGTATATTTATATCACATTTTCGGCAACATTTCCTTTACATTTTGACTGATGATGTCTTGTTCTTTGCATTCATCGTGGCTCCCTTTTTTCGGTTTGATACAGATTGGATGAGAAGAAATGTTTATGCCAACACAGTACCAACTACCAAGTGACGATTTTTAAAATGCCCAATCTATTCTAGAAAAAATTCTAGGCCCAGGCCCATCAGACTTATATGGTATGGGTTTATGGGTATTAAAACCAGCCAACCCAATTAATTGGAATCCGAGAGATCAAAGCTCTCTAAAGTTATTTTTCTTTTTTTTCTGACACTATCTCAATATTTTCTTTATATATCCCGTCTCAGCTTTGAACATTCTAGGGTTTTGTCTGTATAGCTGTTTTTTTTTTTGCTTTAACACTTACTTACGATCTACGTTTAGGGTTGGAACAAGGGAAGACAAAATCCACTTCTTTTTGTTCACTTTTGTAAGATATATATGGACAGAATCAATGGATTGTGTGATGATTTGCTGCTTAAGATATTATCGTTTGTTCCCATGAAAGTTGCTGTGTCCACAAGCATTCTATCTAAGCGATGGGAGTTTGTTTGGATGTGGTTGCCTAAGCTCGAGTACCATAATAATAGAGACATTACGAATCCCAACAATCGTTTAAAGTCTTTATGCCTGAGGTATCGAGATTTTATTGACAAGAATCTGCCGTTACATAAAGCTCCGATCATAGAAAGCTTGTCCCTCAAGTTGTGTTGTCCATCATCATATCAACCTGAAGATATCAAACGATGGATTGGAATTGCAGTCTCTCGTTGCATGCGTGAACTACTTATCGGCTCATATTCTAACAAAGACAACCCTCGTCTAGTATTGCCTAGTAGTTTATATATCTGCAAATCGCTCGCGACTTTGAAACTTACAGGAACGGATGTTCTTGTTGATGCTCCTCGAAACGGCTGTCTCCCTTCCTTGAAAACCTTGCAACTTTTAAGAGTGACATACTTAAGTAAAGATTCTCTTAAATTGCTTCTATCTTATTGCCTCGTTCTGGATGATCTGTTTATCGAACGATATGGGGATGACAATGTGAGAAAGTTATCTGTTATTGTGCCATCCTTGCAAAAGCTAACCTTATGTATAGCCAATGATTGCTCTTCTGATCAGTATTTGATAAATGCCCATTCTTTGAAGTATTTCAAAGTTGAGGATTATAGAGACGATTACTCATATACGATTAGGCATATGCCAAAACTGGAAGAGGCGGATATCATTGTTAAGGAAAATCCCGAAGAGTTTATCGCCTTATTCACATCTGTGAAACGTCTTTCATTAAAAGGAGTTTTCAACAATTATGAAGAAGAGGTAATCTGTTTCCATAGATCAGTTTCAAATTCTCAGTCATTTGATATCACTAATAGTACATTAAATAAATTATTACTTTGTCATGTGTGCAGCCTATGTACCGTGCTGGTATTGTCTTCGATCAGCTTGAACATCTAAAGCTATGTATATGCAATGACTATTGGTCGAAGTTACTAGTCAGGTTGCTCAATGATTCTCCTAAACTGCGAGTCCTCAATCTCTCGGTCGATGTAAGTTTTATTCGTTGACTTTTTTTCAGTATAAAAGCTAAAAAGCGTAGTGTCATCTAACTAGCTCTATTTTCTCTTCTTTTCTTTTTTTTAGTCTCGTCTACGCTTTTGGAAGTATGAACATATTGACTGGAACATTGAAGGGAGCTTGATTCCCAAATGTTTGTTGAAGACTCTTGAAACTTTCGAGTTTTCTGGGTGCAAGGGACACTACAAGAAATAGGTTCATCTAGCGAGGAAAGTTAAAGAGGCCAACTTTTGTCAGGAATATAGCGACGGATTTCGAAGGAGGTTGTGAGAACA